>BJCN01345560.1:4540-14927 GCA_018326445.1 Flaveria brownii
GCTCCCACAAACAGATCACCTTCATCTTCAGGAGTTGATTGGTCTTTAGCCAGAAATGCATTCTCTACTGTATTTGCTGGAGAAGCAACATACTTATACTGAGATGTTGATGCATGTCTATCATTGTTTCTTGAACTCTCATCAATCTCTACAGACTCAATCTTAGCGATGAGAAGGTCAAGATCCATTGGAAACTTTTCAGTATGTTTCAACAAAGTAACAGTTTATTTCCAAGATGATGGTAGTGCATTCAGAAGTCTGTTGTTTAAATCCTCAAGATCATTCTTGATTCCCAAGGTAGACATTTATGTAGTTAATTGCACAAACCTGTTCATCATTTGATTAATAGTTTCTCCTGAGATATGCTTAAATAATTCTAGTTGCCTTTTAAGCTTCTTTTTCTTAAGGTCTTGAATTTCCTTCCCTCCTTCACATATAACCTTCAAGGCTTTATACATTTTATATCCAGTTTGATAGTTTTCAAGCCTTGAAAGAACTTCCAATGGTAGTCCTTTACACATGAGAGAATAAGCTTTGATGTCATTCTTCACCTTCTTTAGATCATCACCATGAAGATTATCTTCTGGATAAGGCTCCTGTGAATCTTTAGAGTACACAAATCCTCTGTCTGGTCCATCAGTGATAATAGGGATATAAGGTCCTTTTTCAATTGATTTCCATAGATCAGTGTCTATGGAATTCAAATGATGTTTCAATCTAAGTGACCAGTTTTTAAAATCAACTCTATTTTTAAGTTTTGGAACTCTGTTTTCAGAATCTTCTGATTTCGCCATTCTTATATTTTTGTTGGTTTTCTAAGCTTTTGAATTAAGAAAAGACTTAAAGAAAATATTTTTGGATTTTCAAAATTTTTTTTTAAATTTCTAAGTGTCAATGAAGATGAGTCTGAACAGTGGTGATAAGTCTCAACAGAAAGAAACGCCCCAACAGTGATGAAACGCCTCAACAGCTGATAAGTCTAAGGGATTGCCTTAGAAAATTTCCAATACAAGTGTTGAACTCCCAAACAGTAGTGAAACACCTTCACAGTTGAAACTCTCGCACAGTGGTTATACACCCACACAGTAGTTATACTTCCACACAGTGGTTATATTCCCAAACAAGTGAAACTTCCACACAGTTATACGCCCTCACAGTGGTAATACTCCTATGGTTAAAAAGTCTAAACAGTTGAGAAACGCCTAAACAGTTCTCAAACGCCTGAACACTTAGGCAAATTTCAGTGATTTTCCAACCCTAATACGCCACATTCATCATGTTCTTGAGAATGTAAGAAGCTCTGAAATTTCAAAATCCTTCAATTGTTGATGAATTGAACTGAATCTTTACAATTAGTTCATTTTGATGCCGATAGTCAATCTTCTAACTTCAATTGCTGTAATTATCAACAATTTTCACTCAATTTCAGAAATCTCAGTTCGTAAACTCAAGAACAACTTTTCGAACACTTTTTCACTGATTCACTCAATTTTGATGTGATATACTGCACTTTGTGATTCAAATCATGTTTCTGATGATGAAACACAACTCTAATTCACAATATTTCACTTCAATTGTCAATCTATTACAGATTTCAGTGGATTTTTGAAGTTTCTATGTTCGACAGAACTTCAAAAACACTCAACCGAAAGCTATGATACCAATTGATAGGATCAATTAGAGCAATCTGTAATGATTAATGATAACAATTCAAAGAAATACAAACAATTGTAATCAAATCAAGCAATATCAACAAAATTCTAAATTCATTGATAAGCAAAGACGATTACAAGAGTTAGAAAGCAGTTTATGCAAAAACTTATCAATCTACTCTAAGTCTAAGCTATTTATACTAGAAACTAAAGAACTAAAATTTACAAGACTAGTCCCTATACTAGTATAAAATACAAAACTAGACATTAAAGACTAAATGTTAATCTTCTAGGGGACCTAACAGATGTTCTCGGTTCTAGTGAGAGAAAGGAAGAAGAAGCTGCAAAAAGGTAAGTTTCTTGAATGTGAGTTCAGTTTCAACTGGGTTTTGAGTTCTAGACTGAGATTCGTGGTGTTTAGTGCTTGTTTTTATGAGTTTTAGGAGCTGAATTTGAAGGTGGGTCTCGGATTTGAATTGTGCTACTCAAAGGCTATTCAAAGTGAGTTTGTAGAACCCCTTTTTATTGATTTTCAAAGTGTTGGGGCTATTATGCATACTAAGCAAACATTTTTAAATGTAACCGTGGGTTTTCTCCTTGTTGTTCGAAGGATGTTCTGTATATGTAAGTTTTAATGTTGTTTTGGAGGTTAGAATTGTTGTTAATATGTTATAAGTGCCTATAGTATGTTAGATCTATGTTGGGAGGTGTTAGATTAATATTCGGGTGATGTTTATAGCATAGAAAATATTTCAGAAAGTTCCCATGCGCCCAACATACCTCATGCGCCTAACTGTCCTCATGCTTCCAAGGTCATGCGCCCAAATAGTAGTCATGCGCCCAGAAGGCTGTCCAGGAGGCTAACTGTTGGCCATGCGCATGAACAGTACCTCATGCGCCCAAAGTGCCCATGCGCCCAACATGTTGGCCATGCACCCAACATGTTGGCCATGCGCCTAAGTGTTGGTTCATGCGCCTAAGTGTTGGTTCATGCGCCCAAAGTACCCATGCGCCCAGCATGTTGGCCATGCACCTAAGTGTTGGGTCATGCGCCCAAACAGTTGTCTATGCGCCCAGATTTCCCATGCACCTAAGTGTTGGGTCATGCGCCCAAATAGTGCCCATGCGCCTAGGGTTGCTCATGTGCCTAAGTGTTGATACGCCTAAGCAAGGTTCATGCACCTGCATAGTGCTAATGCGCCCAGACTGTTTTATTTAGAAAATTTTATGCTCATGCGCCTTATATGTTTAAAGGTGCTTCATCTTAGACTTAGGGTTTTCTGATGGATTTAAGAGGTAGATGGTTGAGATAGGTTCTGTTATGATGTGATGGTTTATGCTTTATGTATGCATGATGATGTGATGATGTTTATGATGTGATTGTTGATATGTGTGTGATGTGCTATCTTTCCATGTTTAAACGGTTTTCAAAACGTATGTATTATGTTTCAAAACGTATGTATTATGTTATGTATTACGTTATGTATTATGTTATGACTTTACGTGGTATGATGTATGAATGAATGAGAACGTAAAATATTATGTAATGAAGTGAAATATAAGAATCATGAAAAGTGGAACGTATTGAACGAATAAAAGACTTGCAAGAAAATGAAGGGAGGTGCACGACCATATTTTCGTTAGCTCAACTGTGTGCGGTTTAGCTAACCCGAAGGATGCACACGTGGAGTCTATCCTTGAGATATACTTGAAGAGAGTCTAATATTGACTCGAAGGGAGTCTAATATTGACTCGAAGGGAGTTCAATCATTGAGATTGACTCGAAAGGAGTACAATCATTTAGATTGACTCGAAGGGAGTACAATCATTTAGATTGACTTGAAGGGAGTTCAATCCTTGAGATTGACTCAAAGGGGATTCCTTGTCGCTTGCCCTGGTACTGTCTTCGGTAGGGGACAGGGGTATTACATGTGACGGGATCCATATGATTATGTGCGATAATAACGAATGAAAGAAAGAATGAAGGAATGAATGAATGAACGAACGATGATGAAGATAATAATAATTATCATCAATGTGTACGTATGATGTATGACCACAAATGAATGTAAAGTTTTGGTTTTCAAAGAAAGTAAAGTATTTTTATTATAAAACTAGAACTCACTCAGCGACGCTGACTTTTTGTATGCATGATAGTCGACATGTATTTTGTTGATGCTGAGGAGTTGCAGGCATGGATGCATAAGCTACTGGGAGCGTTTTGAGGATGTCATCCGCATTTTGACATGTTACTGTATTTTGTAATATAAACGAATGATGTAATGTACTGAAATGACATATTTTTAATTATAAATGAATGTTTTTAAATTCCGTTACAAAAGTAATGTTTGTTTTAAAATGTTTTATGCGATGATTGAGCAACTGTGAGGTCTCCAAGAACGGGCATTACGGAGAGGTTCCCATCACTAATGGTTACGAGCATGCTTGGTCGATGATGATCATCATACCGACATCCGAGACCCTTTGATGTTACATTTTGTATCCGATTATTGTCCTTAGAGTTGCTTCTACGAAGACCAATGTCGATGATAATGAACCGCTTCCTCAAAGACCAATCGTGGTTTGGTATATCATGTTTTGAATGTTATAGATGTCGAAGATGACGAACTGTTACTCATCTGAGACAAAGGTTGTTCCGTTGGGTATATTTGATTCGGTGTTTGTGTGGTGAACTATATGAGCCATGATGATATGACTAGAATGGTATCGTTTGCCTAGGTGTTGCTGTCGTATATGGTTAGCAGCCATAACCGAACATCGGCTCTAAGCCCTGACGTGACGTTTTTGTGATATCCATCATGCAACGCATGTTGTAGGAACAAGCTAGCTCTCTTAACCCATATCAAACAATACTGATCCGGGACCTGGGTTTACTTAATGGATCTTTAATTTTTTGCTTTTGGTCTGCTCTGACCCGACAAACAACAATAATAAAATAAAACGCCAACATGAATTGAAAGGCAAACAAGGACCGAATTAAGTCATTTATATATGGTATTTTCCTTGCATTTCATGACCAGACTATACAATTTACATTCTTCACAACATTCATTTTGCTTTTTCAAAGCTTAAAGAGCTATGAGACGCGATGCATAGTTAGCTTGCTTTCTCAGATAAAACCGAAATAAGATCTGTTTTTGCTTTTTTGAGTGCACTTGACAAATTCTCAGGCTTCCTTCCGCCCGCCTGAGCAAAATTTGGGCGGCCACCACCCCCTCCTCCACACATTTTTGCTATCGGCCCTATGAATTTTCCAGCTTGGATCCCCATACTAACTACTGAGGGACTAAATGCAGCGACTAAACTTACTTTATCTTCACCAGGAGACGAGCCCAAAATTATTGCTGAGGGATCTTGTAAAACATCAACCAGATATTCAGCAGCACTTTTGAGCGAATCTGCATCCGTATTGTCCATAAATTCAACGAGAACCCTAACAAAGACACAGGTTAAAATCATTCATGCGGTGAGTTTCTAGTCGTCATAGGGTTGACCTTTGAGGTCAATCCGGTTTTCAGTTATGATAATCATAATTAATAGAGATTTTGTAATCTATAATAAACTCAATGTTAATAATTATTGTTACTTGTCATGATTTATACCATCACCATAACCAAAATTAGTAATTTCCATCTATAGTACTTGTCGTGATTTATAATAATGTCAAAGTTAAAGTTTAGTTGTTTGAACTCAAATAAGTTAAAATTGATAAGCATGGACATAAAAACCTTATTTGCGTAGAAGTCCCAACATGAAGTGTGTTGTTTGCTAACACTGATGCTTTATAAACCGCAGTTTTTGCACGAGCAGCTGAAACTTCGGTTTTTACCATTCTCAGTTCTTCCATAATTGCCCCTACCCTTGCTGGTACATCTTCTGCTTTTACCTGTACAACATAGGATCAGAAACCTTGAGAAAAATACATCTATATAAAATTAGACAACATATTTATGGATGTTACTTTGAGTGTGGCGCAAAGCTGCTTCATGTAGTTATCCCGCTCACTAACATATTCGATAAAAGCATCACCTGCAACAGCTTCTATACGTCTTACTCCAGAGGAAATCCCTTGTTCTGAAATTATCCTGAAGCCACGAATCTCTGAAGTATTACTAACATGCGTGCCACCACATAGTTCCATTGAGACACCCGGAACATTTACAACACGTACCTACAAAACATAATATGAAAAAAATAGATACAAGAACCAGACTAAATACTACGTAAGGAATACAATGCCCAAAGGTGGCAAAAGGTGCAAGTCAGAAAGCTGGTCAAAATGAGCAATTTTTTAAGGGTCAAAGCGTGTGGGATTAGACTAGTTGAGCCAGAACATTTATTGTATAAACTTTATATTTATTTATTTTTCAATTAATTAGTGCGTGGATAAAATAAGTTAAGAGGTTTCATGCATTAAAATATGGATTTTCCATCCATTTGACATGTTTCCATTAAACGATTTATAAATTTTGGCCAATCTCATATATACAACTGAAAACATGCACAATATCATATTTACCCAACCAAAAAACTTAATATCAAACATACCCATTCAAAATATAAAAAAAAAATCATATTTACCCATTTCATTAATACAATTTATTATATTACCATTATACCATTCTCTTTCTCTTTGTCGTAACACTCTAATCTCTCATATCCTAATACAAGCTTTAAGGAAAGGGTATAAAGGTCATACATTTAAAAATGGGCATATATGATATTATGATTTCATGTTGGTTAAATATGATATTATACCAAGTTATGAAGGGAATATATAAAATTATCCCATATTCTTTAAACCGTTTGACCCCATTAGAGAGAATATATAACCCCAATAGACCCATTCAAAAGTAGATTGGTCAAACCGGTCACCTATAAATATACCTCTTCCCCATATTTTTCTCCGAACATTGCTATAGCACCAGCACTTCTAGCATCAGCAATGGGCATCACTGTAGTTTGTAGAGGAGTAGCATCTCCAACCCATTCATTGATTAAATCTTCAATTTTTATTAACTCGTGATCAAGAAGTTGCCGATGGAAGTTGAAATCAAATCTTAACCGTTCAAAAGCTACCAATGAACCTGCTTGTGATGTCTCTTGTCCTATAACTTTCTTTAGTGCAGCTTGTAGCAAATGAGTAGCAGTATGATGGACCTGAAAGGTCGCCACAGATGTGTTTTGATATCCGTTTTCGAACTAATTAAATTATACTGAAATAATACAAACTAGTAATAAGGAATAAAGAGAGGCGTTTGAAAGTTACCTTCGCCCGTTGCCTTAATTTTGCATCAACTGCAGCTTCAACTTCTCTACCAACTGCAACACTTCCCTGTTTAATCACACCTTTGTGAACGAATATGTTTCCTAGAGACTTTTGGACATCGGCTATCTCTATAACAGCACTTTCTTGGGTTTCAGTATCATTGACTTTTAGTACACCACGGTCTCCAATTTGACCACCGGATTCAGCATAAAAAGGTGTACGATCCAGTAAAACTTCAACTTCATTTCCTTGGGAGACCTCCACAACCGGTTTCCCACTCAATAAAAGACCCTTTATTACTGCTTTAGAATAAAGGGTATCATAACCAATAAATTGAGTGTCCAGAATGTTTTCGGTCAGTTCTGACCCGTTTTCAACAGTGAGTTTGACCGTATTATGTGCAGCTTGTGATTGTCGCCTTTGATTTTCCATTTCAACATCAAAACCACTCATGTCTATAGAAACCCCACGTTCATCAGCTACTTCCATAGTTATTTCAACCGGAAAACCATAAGTGTCATACAATAGGAAAGCATCTTTTCCCGACAAACAGGGGTCGGTATTGTTTATTTTTGCTTTTCCTAAAGCATCATCCAGCATTTCATCTAGAAGCTTCTCTCCTCTTTCTAGTGTCACCACAAAACGTAATTCTTCCCGTTTTAGCTCCTCAAGAATACGGGATTTTCTTGATTTTAATTCGGGATCAATTTCACTGCTTAAATCTATAACTTTTTCAGCAACAATTGGCAAAAATGCCCCTTCGAGGTTGCCGTTTTCATCTCCTCTTATATCGAGTAATCTTCCGGTACGTACAGCCCGCCTAATGAGTCGTCTCACCACATAGCCCCTACCGATATTTGATGGGAAAACACCATCTGATATCAAATAAACGATCGCCCTCATGTGATCACCGATAACCTAATTAATTAAGTTACAAAATTCATTAAACATTCATCAATGACGTTGGAAAAAGAAGACACTTTACCATACTTTAAGTTTGATTTTTGTAGAATCGTCTGCAAGGGCATATGAGACATTTGCCAATTCCGACACTTTTTCTATAATCGGGAAAATCAAATCTGTTTCGTAATTGTTGGGAACCTGTTAAAAAATGAAACCGTTAATACTTACTACTCAAATGACAACAACTTGAAAAGAAGTTTTTTGATCCAATACCTTTTGCAAGATGCGGGCCATGCGTTCTAAGCCCATCCCTGTATCTATATTCTTTTGTTTCAGGGGTTCTAAGGAACCGTTGTCTTTTCTGTTGAATTGCATGAACACTAGATTGTAGAACTCTATAAATCTCGTATCATCATTCAAATCCTAGGTATGACTATTAAAAGTCAACAGCATGAAGAAGTCAAAACCTGCAAGCAAACAAGAGTAGAACTTACAACAGTTGAGTCTCCCCTATCAGGATGGAAATCATAGTAGATTTCTGAGCACGGACCACAAGGACCTGTCACACCACTTGTCCAAAAGTTGTCTTCTTCACCCATCTTCTTTATACGATCTGCTGGAACACCTATCTGCATGGCAGTGACATACATAGATCAGCAAACAAACATGTATTCCGTCTCATGTAAACTACAATAAACATTTTCTTCTTTTTAATTTTTTAGGGTGATAATCGTTATAGTTACAACTTACTGGTGCATATAAGTGGCAGGATCATGATTTTCCAACCATGGTATGTGCATGTGCTTACCGAGAGGTGGAAAAAAAGGCAGGTTGGGTGGGTTGGGTAATGAGTCAAAACAGTTTATTATTTGATACAGGTCTGGTCAGACCACCTATTAACGCTTATTGTTTCTTTTTTTATTTTTTTATAAAATAACATTGCATTAAGTGAGCATAAAAATTAATAAATCTAACAATTTGGATAAAGTGGGAAGGTTTTATGCATCAAACACCAGTTTTGGAAGGCTTTTGACCTGTAAGCCAAACTTTCTTTTCAGCTAAGCTTGTTTCTGTGACCTGTTTGACATGCTAAAGATCAATATAACCCCAATTGATCCATTATTGTAAATGGGTCAAACTTTCCACCATTAGTATAAAAAATATGTTTTAAGTAGTTATTACACTCCTATCAAATATTTTTTCAGGTTATGTACGTTCATACCCTTACTTGCAGTTACAAGTACGTTCACCAAATGGATGTGAATATTACCATTCAAAAGATTCCTTCATTTTCCTCCTATTTGAGGCCATTTAGGACAATTACATAAAACTGCCTAGTCAAACATTATACTTTTCATGGGAAGGAATGAACACATCTTATTTCATTAGAAAAATAGAAAAGAAAAAAAAAAGAACAAAAAGACGTTGCACCTCATCATGCCATATTGCATATGTTTCTTCATCATTTTCATAGACACTAATCCATAAGTTCTCTGCTGGCAACCCGTATCTGAAATCAAAGCACAAAAATAAACAAGAATCAGGAAAGGGTGAAGACCAACACACGAGATTAAGCCGGATCAAGGTTACACTAAAATACTTGTACCTACAAAAGTCTATTAAGTTTCTGAAAAGAAGTTTTTACAAGGGAGCAAAAACTATAGGATATTGATTTCAGCTTATTTAAATTCCAAAATTTGCATGTTTTATGTATTGAAGAAAATTCATACTCTATGGTTGAGAGTTCCCATGCCCACTTTATTGCTTCTTTCTTGAAGTAATCACCAAAGCTAAAATTGCCAAGCATCTCAAAAAATGTATGATGTCGAGATGTTCTACCCACATTCTCAATATCATTGGTTCGTATACACCTTTGAGAAGTAGTAGCACATGGTACTTGCCTTGCCACCTGTACATTGTCAATAATGTTATTTGTATCTGTTGGCCCTTTAGGATCAATTGTATTGATGATTGAATATATTTTGTGTGTTTGATAGAAAGATGACGATGAACAATGTGTATGATTGATATGAATTGATTGTGTTAATGTTTACAGACTCTTGACACATATTTATACCCTATATGATAGTTGCCATGTTTAGTTCTTGACACACTAGACCCTTATTATACATACATAGACTTTACATACTCAGGGGGCGTTTGGTATGTAGGAATTCAAAGGAATTGGAATTTGAATTTCAGGATTCATTATGTTAAATGATCGGTGGTCATGGAGGTGGTGGTGGTTTGCAATGGGGTGATAAATTTCAATTCCTTTATAAGTGTGTTGTCGCTAAAAATGCATTGGAATTTAAATTACCTTTATAGATTTCAATTCACTTGAATTTCAAATCCTTTGGAAACTGAATTCCAAATACAATTCCTTCTAATTCCAATTCCAATTCCAATTCCAATAAATTCCAAGAACCAAACGCCCCCTAGAGTCTAAGTCAATATTAAGGTACACATGGATTAAGGTAATTATATTTTCAACAATATCTTATTGATAATGGTCAAACAGGTCAAGTTTTTCCCAAAAGTG
>BJCN01345562.1:0-10373 GCA_018326445.1 Flaveria brownii
CTTACCTTTACCCTTTTTCTTTGCTGCATCTCTACCTATCGGACGTTGAATTGTTAAACCACCACTATTTGGCGTTTCTGGGGTGGATTAGTCCCCCTCTTCAGACGTCCTTGATCTTTTTGTGCTTGCGCCACTATCTTCTTCCACTTCAATTTCAGTACGGGAACGTGTTATGTCACGATCTACTTGTAATTCCCACTTTGGGTGTTTAGACATAACTTCATTAAAAATAATGGAATCGTTAAACTTGCTCCCACCATTGGCCTCATAAATTTTGTGAGCGTCATTCTCAACATCTTTCAAGCTCATTTCACTTCGTTTTTGACGATATGCTTCACGGTGTGCAGCAACTCACTTTTGTGCATTTTCGTTAACGCGTTTAAAACGACCTCTCATTTGATCTTCTATTTCTCTTACCAATATGTTGAGTATTTTCTGCTTGAGTTGCGTCATACAATTCCTTTACTCGTGCCCACAATGATGTTTTTTTCTGGCTTTTTCCACGAATATTATCTTCGCTAGCCATGCACCATGCTGACATTAGAGCAACATCTTCAGCAGCATCCCACTTGTTACCGCGTACATGTTTTTCAGTAATTCGTGAGGTTTGAGGGTTTTCTGTGATAGGTATTTGATTTGAAATTGGAGAGAAAGTAGAGTTTCTATAGTATTGAGCACTTGAATAATCTTCCGTATCTTCAAGATTGAAACAAAAATTTGGATCCATGGTCGAAAATAAAGAAATCGAAAGTGATTAAGAGTAGAGAAGAATTGGTATGAACTATGTCAATATTATACTCTATAAATAGAGAAAAAAAGTTATGATTTTAGTATTTAATTTATATTTTTAATAAAAAGTGTTAGGTTCTAGATAACAAATTTTATCTATAAAATATAAATCACACAAATACTAATTTTTCATGTGTCCATTTAATTAGTTTCTTTTAATTTTTTAAAAAACATGACATTTTAATATTCAAATTGATGCATTGGTTTGTGTAACATTATCTTGTATTTTTTTATTGAATGGACCCACTAAAATGTTTAATAAAGAAAACCAAATTATAAGAAAAATGAATTCCTAATTTGGAAAAATAAAAATAAAACAAAGGATATTACCTAGATTATGCCAACAAAATATAACAGTTTGTTTTGTTTAAAATTAAAAGAAAAATAATACATAATATGTGGCAAGTTAATAAAATATAATAATAAAGAAAACTTGAATTTACTTCCTTTTCACGACCAACTAGCGGTCGGTGAACCGACTTGGTCGTAGCCAACATATCTATTTTTAATTTTCTTTAATTATTTTTATAGTGATCGACCGATCAAAATGACACCAATGGGAGTAGTCTTAGGGATGCGTCAATTTACTACAATGATGTCTATTGGGGAGTATATTTCCTTTCATCACACACACATACATATATATATGTATGTATATCATCAGGGCCGACCCATTGTATAAGTTTATGATGCGGTGGGCTTGGGGCCCCAAAAAACTAAGGGCCCCCATTTAAAAAAAAATTATACTAGGCCAGAACAGCCCATTAACTGCCCTTGTCTCCAGCCTCCAACCCTTTAAAGTCCAAAAAAACGGTTTGATGTACAGGCCACAACAGCACAGGCGAACCGAACGCTTCAATGCCTGCCCTAGCCGCTCACAGACGCCGCGCACGGGCGCACAACCTTATCGGCTTCCTGCCCTAGCCGGGCTAGCCCCTGTTGGCTGTTGAAAACACCGAAGTCGAACATCCAAAGTCCAAGTTTCAACTTCCGATGGAGCATCGACGACGAGTTGGGCGGCTGGCCGCTGGCAGACCTCCAATCTCCAGGCTGGGCTGTTCGAATTTTGATTCACCACTATGCATAAAGACTTTCATTCTTTAAGTCTTTAACCCACAAACAAGTGCAACCAAACAAAGAAGTGTTTTCGTTCTTGATTACTGGTCTATTTAAACAAAGAGTGTTGTGGTGTTCTTGAGTCTTGAAGTTGAATATTGAATTTTCATTCTTGATTACTGAATTTCATTCTTGAATCTTGATTACTGATCGATTTAAACAAAGCAGCAGAGCAGCTGAGCAGGTTATTGAACTTGGAAATGTTTATTGTGTCTGGTGATTTTGCTCTAGCAAATGAATTTGTTGCATGTTTTGATGAACACAGAAACTTATTTTGATTTCATTATGTATTTATATGTTTTCTTTTTTAGAAATTTCATGTAGCAGAAAATTTTTAACTCCGCCAACTATAAAAGTATTAGTTTATTGTTGCCGGTCCCAAGCCCGGATAAAGAAGGAAAAAAGAGGAGGATGTTAATAATTTTTTTTTAAAAAGAGCCCCATTTTTTAGTTCGGTTGGGGCACCAAAAAACGTTGAGCCGGCCCTGTATATGATAGACTTACGCATGAGTCATAAAACACACACACAAGTACAATATTTTTGGACGTTGAGTTTTATTTCATTACCTAAAATTAATGTTTTCAATTGCATTCGTTTTGTAAATGGGTGCGAGAAAAACCTATCTCCAATCACAGACTAGTTTAGCTGCTGAAGTTGTGCCTATAGCAATATGAGCCATAGAAGAAGATAAATTTGCATTTAGACAGTAGTGACATAAGCGTTTGTTTTCTACCACACTGCTTTTTCAGATGAGGCTAAAGTAAGTTTGTGGTTGTATATCCTTGTTCAAGAAGATTAATTACCCCATTCTCTTCAAAACAATGATGAAATAAAAGACGTACTACTAATTCTAAATGAGACTAGACCAGGCTGCTCTAATATCATGTTTTGGTATTTTAGGGTTTTGTGAAAAAGATCGTATTACCATGAATAGAAAGATGTAGTGTAATGCACTATTTAAGGGTATTAAAGAACACCTATCGTTTTGCAAAAATACAGTATTGCCCCTTGTTGGGAATCATGGTGACCAGTTTAACCTTTTACAATAAGGTTTGTCAGATTTATTAATTAAATTAGTAATTAATAAATACGCATTGGATGTAAATAATGGAATCATCAGCATAACGAACCCTACAAGATTACGATTACAAACAATGTAAACACGTTATATAATCTATCTACCAATTAGATAGATCTACCTTCGTGTTTAATAATGGTCGTTCGAGACATCGAGGTTCAACGAGTAGCGTGCTAGATCACGAACATGTTTGGAGACAGGATCCGCAACTAGGTGAGGCGTGTTTCTTGGCTTGTTCGGGTCGCTGCTTCATGGTAGCGATTAGTGACCGAGTGTGTGACAATGTGAGGCCGTCTGATCGAAAGGATGGTGGTGGTGTGTCTTGGCATCATCAATTGAAGGGAGAGGGTCTCCTTTTGCTCTCTCTTGACCAAAGGTTGTGAGGGTGAAGGAATCACCAGGTCATTCCCTAATGATATTTTTTTAACCTAAATTAATCGTATCTTGCGGGCTCTAGAGCCTGGTTAGATTAGTTTGAGCCCAAGACAAAATACGAAGCCGGAAACTATATGTTTAATTAAAGAAGTAATTAAACATGTATATGTAATTTATAACTAGCGTAAGTTATAAAAGTCGATCTATAATTTTATATATACACACACATAAATGTATCATATTAATTGTTCATAGTTACTAGTTTATCAAATTAAATTAATTTAATATTCGTTGTCCAATATATAACTCTTATGAGTAATCGCTAGCTTCGACCAATTAAACCCGTACATACGCCATTTATATATAAAAAATAATACGATCATATCAAAATTCTACGTGCAATCATGCATTTCAATTAAAAAAACAAAAAGATATTATGTCGTCATGAACGGAACCGAAATCAAATTCCAATCCACTTTATTACCTTGCAAACGCATTTATCATTTAAGTATGGTACACGCACCCAGTTGCATAAAAATGATGCATGAATTAGTCACCGTGAAAATTAGCGATAAGACCTAACCATAGTTACAACTCACCAACCACGGTTCAACCTCTGGTTAATCACACGTGTAGGCCCCACTCAACCCCTATAAATAACCCCCAAATCCCCCTTTCATCCTCACCACCTTCGCATATCATCTTCTCACAATACAGCCTCTGTTTGATGATCGAATCGTTCGTCGTTTTCTCCTCAATCGTGTTCTTCTAATCGTTCGTATTTCCGGTGAGTAATCAAACATTCAAATTCTTAAGTAAGTTCTCCATTTGATTGCTTAATTTGTGTAACGATTTGAGGTTTTGATGAATGATTTTGTGAATGTGATGGAGATTAGGTCGAGATGGCGTCTAACGTAAACGGAAATGTTGCCGGAAAAGGTAACGCCGTTAGTGGCGGAAGAAACGGGCTGCCGAAGATACAGACGCAGAAGAGGCAGAACGGGATATGTCACGATGACAGTTCGGCGCCGGTGAAGGTGCAGACGATCGATGAGCTGCACTCGTTGCAACGGAAGAAATCGGCACCCACGACTCCGCTTGACGGTGTTCAAGGTGCTTTTGCTAATATGTCTGAAGATGAACGCCAGAAACAGCAACTACAGTCCATCAGGTATATCAACACGTAAATTGTAAGGAGTAACGTACGCTTTAAAGCGTTCTAATTCATACATTACTGATTGAGCATTTTATATTATGAATACACTGTGAACGGTTATTTACATCACGTAAACCGTAGTTTACAACCCATTAAATTACAGTTTACCTAACATAAACGATCATTTATGATGTAAGTGATATTTTTTCGAACGACTGGTTACTTGTTATATGTTAGTTATTAATATTAACAAGTTAGTAATATTCAACTATTTTAAAATTTAAAATTAGTAATATTCAACTATTTTAAAATTTAAAATTTAGACCAGAGATCGTTGACATGGGAGTGATATATGTAAGCCAGATCTCGTATGGGGTGCATACTAATATTTAAATAGTCAAACATTGAATTTTGTACAAAATTAAGATATGGTGGGGCCGAGCTATTGTCTTACAGAAAACCATGATGTTTTATTAATTAAAATGAAATACAGCTAATATGAAATTAAACTTTTTGTTAATGTCAAAATTTTAAAAGCTAACCGACTTATTGGTGAGATATAGTTGAATTGAAAAAAATTATTTGTGGGGAAAATAATGAATTTCAGTATCTTATTTGCCTTAAAAGGTGAATTTAATATAATATTTAAATTCTTTCTAATTTTAAATAGATTATGTTGTCTTATTTTATTAATATGTAAACATAACATGTGGTCTAGTGTTAATAGTAATTGTATATTAGGGTATACGTTTAAATCTTTACGAGCGTAGTACTAGGTGAAATTAAAAAAAAAATTGTTTTTTTACAAAAGTATATCACTCATGTTGTTTATTAATATTTGTTTCTATTATTATAGAAATATTTCTTATATTTTCTTTTTTACATTTATACTGTATACAACATAATATGCTATTTTAATATTCAATTTATAATTATATATAATATTAGCTATTTAATATATATTTTTAATAATTGATTTTTATTTATATAATAATAGGGTTTTGAGCCTAGTTAACCATGGCTTGAGCTCTTTTGCTATATAAACTTTAGTTCATGCAAAAGTTTGGGCTCAAGCTAGCTTAATTAAATTTTTTTACGTTCGAGTAGATATTCTTATTGCACACATTACATTACATCATATACACATTAATTATATTTTTAATGTCACATTACACCACACCCTTACATGTCACAACAATTTTTTTTAACAATAACTTTATAAAATTTAAAAAATTACAAACTAAAATAAAAAACTATATTAAGATAAAAACATTAAAAATACTAAAATACTAAAATTAAAGTTCTATAAATCAAACTCCCCACTACATTAAATTTTAAGATTTTATCATAAAAATTTTTAAAAAAGTTATTTTAGATATCATTATTAATTTGTTAAATGAGAAAAAAACTTATCTTTTGAGTTTCGTAAAATTGATTCCTAGTTGTTATCATAATTGTTATGCCAAGAATCTGATGCCAGCTTACATGGTACAAATATAAAGATTTTATACTTTCCTTCAAGGAAATGAATGAGTGAATTATTTATATTTATTTATATAATTACATCAAAAATTATTATTTTTTTCTTTTTTTCAATTAAATAGTATTTTTTATACCTTATTATTATTATTATTATTATTATTATTATTATTAATAATATTATTTTCTTTCTCCTCTATTTACAACTACTTTTAAAAATATTAAAAAATGTATAAGGATTGAAAAGTTATTTTTTAAATATACCAATCAACAATAATATTTTCTCTTTTATTCACTTAAAACCATTTAATATAATATAAGAAACACACTTACATCTTTTTAGATATTATTTTTTTTCCTCTCCTCTGTTAACAACCATTTTCAATGTGATTGCTCTAAACATGTTTTATTTTGATGTTTTCCAATACTTCAGGCATTATTTTTGCTTGATTATCAAAAGATTTGCTCATTACCCCCCATTCCAGTACTTCTATATTCGTTTATGATTTTATTAATCCAACAAAAAATAATTAGTTATCGAGTCAAATAGATAGTATTTTCGACATATTTAATCTATTTAATTGCACAGAATAAACTGTTAACAAATTTAATATTTGAAATAAAATACACTTTATAAGGTTAACAATTAAATACGTTCACAAGCTGTCTAGTGATTACAACCCATAAATCTTGATTACAACACATTAATCTATTTCATATTTTAAGTTTTAATCTTCAACTCATGGTATCCATCTGTTGTAACCTCTAATTTGTAAATTTTACAGTGCATCATTGGCATCTCTTACGAGAGAAACCGGACCCAAAGTGGTAAGAGGCGACCCGGCCCGAAGACCCGAGACCCCCAGGGTGGCTCACGGCCCCGACCATTATTTCACCCCAACATTCGCTGCTAGTGACAGTTCTCTCAAATTCACCCATGTCCTCTACAATCTCTCCCCAGCTGGTAACCATTTACTTCCCTAAAACCTTTACTATCACGCCAATGGTAAAAAACCCTAATTTCAACCCTTTCTTATCAGTAATTTATACTATCATGTGCAGAGCTATATGAGCAGGCGATCAAGTATGAAAAGGGGTCGTTTATTACATCTAGCGGTGCACTGGCGACCTTATCCGGTGCCAAAACTGGACGCTCTCCGAAGGATAAGCGTGTTGTTAGGGATGATGTCACCGAAAATGAACTCTGGTGGGGCAAGTATGTATTTTGATCCGATCTCTCTATTTTTGGTTGGTTAATCTTTGTCATCTTTTGATTTTATGGCACCATCGATGGTTACTCTGAACACACTGACAGTGTTTTTTTGTTGGTTATGGTTAATATAAACTGATAAATTGAGTGAATTTCTGATTGATGCAGGGGTTCACCCAATATCGAGATGGATGAGCAGACTTTCTTGGTGAATAGAGAAAGAGCCGTGGATTATTTGAACTCTTTGGAGAAGGTATATCTTCTTTCGACAGTTTCTTGATTCTGAGATTTAAATTGGGTATGAAATTATGAATCTTGACCTTTTTAGCCAAATGGGTGTCTTGACTTTCGTTGTAATTGAGTAATTTCTTTGTGTTTGACATGAATTAGTGGTTATACAGTTATTTGCGACTTTCATTGCAATTTGATTATTTCATCACATATGTGTACATAGATTTGTTGGTCCTGTCTGTAATAAAGGAGCCGACTTTAGGAAAAGAAAGATGTGCCCACCTTTGTACATGTGTTCAATACTTCAATGTTTTAAAAACCTGACCGGTGACTGTTCTACCTGTCCATTGGTCTGTGTGTAAAAAACGGGATGATGTTGAATCGAATTAAAATAAAAATCTTTAAAGGAAAGAAAATGATAGATAAGATATGACAGGATAACAGAGATAAGGATTTTTTTGTCTCTTTCCTCTCAACAGCCCTACCGATATCAATATCATTTTATCATCCCTTGGTCTTGAAAGAGGTGATCTTTGTCGTTATACGAATCCATGGATGGAGCTTTATAAATTATTATTTTAGTGCAATTTTTAAAATTATGTTACTTTTTTTATCCAGTGATTTACTTAAATGAACTTTCAGGTGTTTGTGAATGATCTGTTGGTAATTGTAAGCTTAAATGAACTTTCAGGTGTTTGTGAATGATCAGTTCTTGAACTGGGACCCAGAGAACCGAATCAAAGTTCGAATTGTGTCGGCGAGAGCTTACCACTCTTTGTTTATGCACAACATGTAAGTAAATGAGATAATAACACACATTTATATCATCCTATATGCTATTTACAGATACGCAAAAGTCAAAAGTCAAAGACCCTCCAGATAAGTTTTGTATGTTTTTTAAATAATAATGTGATTTTACAAGTAAAAAAGGGTATGTAGTTGAAGGATAATATGATGGTGCAAATTAGTAAAAAAATGTATGTGTGTGTACAAGTGGATAACTGGGTAGGTTGCAGGTGCATCCGACCCAGCCCTGAAGAACTGGAGAATTTCGGTACTCCAGACTTCACAATCTACAATGCTGGCCAGTTTCCATGTAATCGTTACACACACTATATGACATCGTCCACTAGCATAGATTTAAATCTTGGTAGAAGAGAAATGGTTATCCTTGGCACACAGTATGCCGGGGAAATGAAGAAAGGTCTCTTTGGTGTCATGCATTATCTCATGCCTAAACGTCAAATCTTATCCCTACATTCCGGATGCAATATGGGCAAAGATGGAGATGTTGCCCTTTTCTTCGGTCTCTCAGGTAAGCCCGCCACCTCACCATCATCGTCAATGATGGGGCGAGGATCATGGTCATTCCATATGTGGTCACAACACATATCCCTGCCTCAAACCCATATCCGACTAAACATTTATGTGAACGACGGTGTCAACCTTTTTGTTGAATTTATTTCGATCTTTAATGAGTTCTATTTCTTTTTTATTAATTAGGTACCGGGAAAACAACTTTGTCTACTGATCACAACCGGTATTTGATTGGAGATGATGAGCATTGCTGGAGTGACAAGGGTGTGTCTAACATTGAGGGTGGTTGTTATGCCAAGTGTATTGATCTTTCGAAAGAGAAAGAACCTGATATCTGGAATGCCATTAAATTCGGGACCGGTATGTTATTTGTAATACTTATTAATATGTTTTTAGTCTTTCTGATGTTTTTTAGTTCACACGTTGAATCTTTTCTTGCAGTGCTAGAAAATGTTGTATTTGATGAACATACTAGAGAGGTGGATTATCTAGACAAATCTGTCACAGGTATAACATCGATCATTTTTACCAGCGGAAATGTAGATTGTTTTAGATAAAAAGCCTTTAATCTTACATTGTTTCCTGGTCACACAGAGAACACACGTGCAGCATACCCCATCGAGTACATCCCCAATGCTAAGATCCCATGTGTGGGTCCACACCCGAAGAATGTTATACTTTTGGCATGTGATGCATTTGGTGTTCTTCCGCCAGTGAGCAAACTAAGCCTTGCTCAGACCATGTATCACTTCATCAGTGGCTACACAGCACTGGTACAAACACTTTTCAAGTTTTAGTGTTTCAACATTTATGGCTTGCATAATGTATAAAATAACCTGACATCGAGTGTATACTTATTTGTGAAGGTGGCTGGTACTGAAGAGGGTGTAAAGGAGCCACGTGCAACATTCTCAGCCTGTTTTGGTGCAGCATTCATCATGCTACATCCCACAAAATATGCAGAAATGCTTGCTACCAAAATGGAGAAACATGGCGCTACAGGCTGGCTTGTTAACACCGGCTGGTCAGGTGGCAGGTAAATAAAATATAAACTTATTTCCATTAAACACGGCGTCTCATACATAGATACATACATAGACATGTACATATGTTTTAAGTTTCTTCCTTCTTTTGTTTCTGTGTAGCTATGGGTCTGGGAGTCGAATGAAGCTAGCATACACTCGTAAAATTATAGACGCTATCCATTCCGGTAAACTTGTGAATGCAAACTACAAGAAAACCGAAGTGTTTGGGCTGGAAATTCCAACTGAGGTTGAGGGTGTGCCTTCAGAGATTCTTGATCCAGTGAACACCGTAAGCTGGCCGATCATATCTTTCATCTTTGTTTTCTTATAAATTCTGTTTCTTTTTTCAAATGTTGATGTTGGGTTGACCCGAATAATGCAGTGGTCAAACAAGAAGGCTTATAAGGAGACACTGTTGAAGCTGGCTGGGCTGTTCAAGAACAACTTTGAAGTGTTTGTGAACCATAAGATTGGGAAGGATGATAAGCTGACTCTGGAAATTCTTGCTGCTGGTCCCAACTTTTAATCACATTGTGTTGAAGAAGAAAGAAGTGGATGCTGATATATATATATATATATATATATATATATATATA
>BJCN01345575.1:8998-24891 GCA_018326445.1 Flaveria brownii
TGGTGCTGCAAAGAGCTCCCACGTTTTCGCAGGGTCCAGGGAGGGTCCGTCCCATTTAAGGGAAGATGTACGCGGTCTTTCCCCCACATTTTTGGGGAGGCCGTTTCCACGGATCGAACCTGAGACAAGTGTTAAGGATTACTTTAATAATTACATTTCAAATTATTTATTGCTTTTTAAATGATCTAATTTGCTATTTTTTTGGAGATTCATTTTTGGCACACATGCGGTGATACTATTTAAAGTCAAAAGAAATACAACAAATTTTTCGGCTTTAAGGTAAATGTTTTTTAAGAGCTTATATAGAGTAATTGAATATAATTATCTTCACTTTATAATAAGTGTGAATTCATCATGGGTTTAGTAAGCACCCGCTTATAAAGCTCGTAAATTGTCTGTCCCGCCGCATCGCGCGGGCTTTCCACTAGTAAATAATATAAACACAAATAAACCTGGATTATAAAATTGATTTGCATATTTCAACAACACAACTAAAATCTTTACTAACATTTGTCTCGGTAATTAATCCTTTTGCATGAGAAAAATACTCATCCAATTTTCCTTCATAAGTTTTTTTTCAAACACAGGGCCGAGTGCTAAAAATTTAAGGGATTGGACCAGAGAAAATTGAACCTGCTGTCAAAAACTATCCGTTGGTCTGCTGCCTCTTTAATCACTGTCTTAAATGGATTATATGGTTTAAAACAAATTATATTTGGGTACAATAAGTATATAATGAGTCATTTTAAGCCCCTAGGAAGACCGCGCCTCTCCGGCCCTACAAACATATAATGTTAAATATCAATATCTCATTCACATTTCTTTTATTTAAAATACTTATCGTAAAAAACGCAAATCCACATATACATGATTGTATAGACGACAATTACACATCCACATATAAAAAATCATTTTTCTATTATTTTCTCTAAACATAATCATAAGTTCATAACAAACCATAAATGTATCACCCCATCATTCTATTCAATTATGCCTAATATTTTCAGTCTTCTTATCATGACTCCAATAATCAGCGACAATATCCAAAATTGTTTGTTTCGGACTCTTAGCCTCATCCTCACACTAGTTACCCGAGCCAAAGATGCTGACGTGGATATTATTGGTGTGAACCCATTCACCGAACGAGACACGTGTACCGATATTCTATACACGCGCGTGTAAGGACAACTTTCATTAAATTCACATAATAATATATCAATAACAAAAATCAAGAAGAAAGTTAAAATAGAATAATGGGCGCCCACACAGTCGTTTCTCAACTGGCGTTCTCTTGTAACCTCCATGCTTTCTTCATGCTAAAATGGTAGAATTCACCTCACAATAGCCTTACCCCTTTAATTTTTTCAATATTTTACAGCAAAAGCACACAATTCTATGTAAAAATCGGTTCATATTGACCTGTGATTGTGTTCAATTGACTGTTGAATTCAGTTAATTGAACTGTTATCATCGGGGTTGTGTTGAATTATGCTTCAATTTGGTATCGACATTAATGGGTGTTGAACTGTTGATCAAATTTGTGTGTATTTATGGGTTTTGACTACCCACCGACTGTGGTCGGTGATAATGTATTTTATATCTGCACGTTTGCTTCTTTCGATAATTTATGCACTACTGTTTGATTTTGCGTTTGGATTATTATTTTATCGATTTGACGTGTTACTTTGAGTTTGTTGATGATGATGGATGATGGTTTTCTTTTGTAGGGATTGTGGGTGTTGAAGATTTGAGTGATTAGTTTATTGGAGAAAGAGGTTAAGTGGGCAATTGAATTTTATTGGATTCTGCGAGTTTGTGTAATTTGGGGAAGAAAGTGATGTCGAGATTTGAAGGAGTTGTTGTTTCTGATCATTGGCTTCAAAGTCAGTTCACTCAAGTTCAACTTCGTAGCCTCAAATCGAAGGTGATTAATCTTAAATTCTTATTATCTCCTTTGGGTTGATGTTAATTTGTTGATAATCACATTGGTGTTGTTGTTTGAACTGGTGATTGATGATTAAGGGGTGTTTGGATGAGCTTTTGAATTGATTTATTGACACTTAAAATAATGATAATTGTTGACAATAATATTTGGAAAAGTTGTATGAGGTTGGTGTTAGGAAACTATGGGGTGATATTATTGAATTGAAATATCATTATTCTGAATTTAGGAGTGTTTGGATGTGTGTTTGAAATGGAGAGTTAGGACCTAAAGGCTAAAAAACCAAATAGTCAGCTCTGAATGTACGGTCAAAGTGATTATGGTTACAGTGATTGTTTATGGTCAAGGTGATTATGGTTATGGTGATTGTTTATAGTCAAAGTAATAAGATTTAGAGGAGCTATTGTGAAGTTTCTGTAAGATTTAAGGGGCGTTTGGATGCGCGCTTAGAACTGATTATTGTGACTTCATTGGTTCAATCAGGATATCATACGGGTCCTGCTGCATCCTAAACCCTAAACCCTAAACCCTAAACCCTAAACCCTAAACCCTAAAGCATACCCCTGATACCTGTCACATTAGTCGTTTCAACTTTTAGACAGACGTTTAGTTTTTAAATTTCCAGTTAAACAAGCATATGGAAATGTAAACAGGCATATCATCTTTGGCTATCCATGTTAAATGGACCTTTAACTCTTGGAGTTCTCTTTTATACATCTGGTTAACATCTAATTTGTCACTGGTGTTTGTATAGCATGTTAGTGATGCTTGTATTGAATTGTATAGAATTTCTCTGTAAGATTGGTAACCACTTTCATAAGAAAAGTCAAACTTCAACCATCAAGATGTGGCTTAAAAGCACATCCAAATGCCCCATCAACCAATTAAATGATTGTTGTGTTCTTTGATGACCCTTTTGTTTATGGTTTTGTAGTTTATAGCATTAAAGAATCAAAATGGGCAAGTTCTTGTTGGGGACTTACCAGCCTTGCTTGTGAAACTAAAGCCTTTCAGTGAGATGTTTAAGGAGGATGAAGTAACGGAGATAATATGTGCATCTGGTTTTGGTATGAGTAATGAAGTTGATTTTGAAGGATTCCTTAAGGTACTTACTTGAATAATTCTTAAATTTATTAAGTAGAGTTTTTGTTAACCGTTAATTTCATTGCATTGGCAGGCTTATGTAACTCTAGAATCACATGCTGCAACAAAATCCGGTGATTTGAAGAGCCCAACTTCATTTCTAAATGCAACAACAACAACACTACTTCACACCATTGATGAATCAGAAAAAAAATCTTATGTTGCTCACATTAATAGTTATCTTAGAGATGATCCATTCATGAAGCAGTTTCTTCCTATAGATCCTGCTACTAATGCGTTGTTTGAACTTGCTAGAGATGGAGTTCTTCTATGGTAGGTAACATGCTCTACTATGCGTTGGATCCATTATTTTAAACCAAAGGGATACACAAAAAGAACATTTATTTTCAAAAAATTACTTCTTCAAAAGGATAAATTGCATAAAAATGTAACCAAATTTAGCCAAATTTTCTGTTTTTGTAGGGTAAATAAGCTGGCTACCCGAAACCCAAAATACAATTTTGACTAAGTTGCTTACCTTTTTCTCCAGTTAGCCCTTTTTTTAACTTATAAGAATCTAAGTATGCTAATAACATAACTGAAACCTTTTTGGTACAAGCCAAATGGGTCAGGTTGGCCCACAACCTTAATTTGGCCTTTTTATTCTGCTATATTAATTAATGCTTGACAATGATTTCTACAGTAATGACCTAACTATTTAATATAACTATTTAGGAGGTCGCATGCAATTATAATACACTGTGGTCAGCTTCACATGTTCAACCTGTTTGACTCGTTTCCCTTTCAGATTAAAGTTTGATTTGACCTGTTTGAGATAAAACATAAGCGTAATCAACCCTTCATAAGTAAATGTTTGAAATTGCTAGTTGTAGAAGAACTGAAGAACCTACTGCCTGAGGTGGTTTTTCTGATGTATTATAGTGGTATAATGCAGTAAACTTATCAATGTTGCTGTGCCAAATACGATAGATGAGCGAGCTATCAACACAAAGAGAATACTCAACCCTTGGGAAAGAAATGAAAATCATACACTTTGCCTCAATTCTGCTAAGGCTATCGGATGTATGGTGGTTAATATTGGCACACAGGATGTGGTTGAAGGAAGAGTAAGATATTTGGTGTAAAGTTATATTGACTTTTGTTGATTTTAGGTTTTGGTAATCTTATATATACCAATCTTTATTTTGCAGCCTCATCTGGTCCTTGGCCTAATTTCGCAAATCATAAAGGTAGGATTGATGTATTTATCATGTTTGCAGAGATCTACTTTCTGATTATTTAACTTATTCTTAACACAATGCAAGTCAGAGTGAAATAGGAAAGAACATGTTAGGTGAGTTCTAGCTATTGATAACCACACACCTTAGAGAGAAAAATAATATGTTAGTTTTTTAAGGCGTGCATCTTTATACAGGACACGTTAATATCAGCAGGTACGACTACGATTCAAAATTATGCCTGAAATACTGAATTTTCTTACCCAAGATAGCATATTATTTACAAAAATCAACAATTTCAAGTGATTTATATTAGAATATAATATACAGTTAAATTCACAAAATCTTGATATCTCATAAAATTTTGAAACTGGTCCCTTAATGATTGATATTGAAACTGATTCATGGGACAAAAAGGGCAAAGCCTTTTGCCCAAGACCTATTTGTGGGCTGATTATAGACCCCATAACTCCCACTCTGACATAAAAATATGATTGTTGACACTTTTTTTCTCCATAAAAAGGGCAACATTGTTAATACATTTTATTTCCTACATGAGTTGTTGAAATATATTGTTTTTATCCAGAAGCAGAATCATAAGATGAGATTGCTGCTTCTTTTTTCTTTCTTTTCCTTTTTTTTTTCTTTTCTTTTCTTTTTTATATTTTTTAATTTCTTTGAATTTTATCTCTTGCTTCTTGCAATTGCAACACTTCCAGATACAACTTCTGGCGGATCTCAACCTTAGGAAAACACCACAGCTACTGGAATTGGTCGAGGACAACAGTGTGTGTTTTTTGTTAAATAGATTTTATATATTTTTTTCATCATTTATATTTATTATTTATGAACATGGGATGTTACCATAAAACAATTTGCAGGATGTTGAGGAGATCATTGGATTGGCACCCGAAAAGCTCTTATTAAAATGGATGAACTTTCATCTTAAGAAAGCAGGCTACAAGAAACCTGTAACAAACTTCTCATCTGACCTTAAGGTAATTTCTCGCACCTTTTCTAGCTTCCAAGTTATTTTTATCGTATTTTAATAACTAGAAAGTACCTTTAACAGTTGGATAAAAATGTCATTTGTTACGTTTTGTAGGATGGGGAAGCTTATGCATACCTGCTTAATGTTCTTGCACCAGAACACGGGAGCCCAGCTACTCTTGATGCCAAGGATCCCGTTGAAAGGGCTGATTTGGTACTTTCACATGCCGAGAAAATGGACTGCAAAAGATACTTAACTCCAAAGGACATTGTCGAAGGCTCATCAAATCTAAATCTTGCATTTGTTGCACAAATATTCCACCAAAGGTCAAAGATGACCACTTAGCTTATTTCTTAATGTTTTTATATGGTGTTTGGATATGCGTTTTGAAAGTGATTATATAATCAGTATCGTTTCGTTATTAGAAGTAACAAAACCTTTTCATTAAAGGGTAGAGAAAAATTACCAACTTCTCACCATCAAAGTATATTATTACAAATTCAAAGTGCAGAACCACATCCAATCATCATATCCTGTAACATGTTATATTACACCATATATGATTGTGATTATCTGACAATGGTGTTTTTTTCCTCTGCGGGTTGAAAACGTCTTGCAGAAATGGTCTATCCGCTGATAGCAAAAATGTTTCTTTTGCTGAGATGATGACAGATGATGCACAAATGTCCAGAGAAGAAAGATGTTTCAGACTCTGGATCAACAGTCTTGGAATTTCATCTTACGTCAACAATTTGTTCGAGGATGTCAGAAACGGGTACATGTTTTATTGTAAAATCATAGATTTTCAAGCTCTGCTATTTTTTTTAGGCAATAAAGACTCTTTCTTTAATCAACTTAATGCATCTATCTATACAGATGGGTACTTCTAGAAGTTCTTGATAAGGTTTCTCCAGGATCGGTTAATTGGAAGCAAGCAACAAAACCTCCAATTAAGATGCCATTTAGAAAAGTGGAGAATTGCAATCAAGTTATAAAATTAGGAAAGCAGTTGAAACTTTCACTCGTGAATCAAGCGGGGAATGATTTTGTTCAAGGAAACAAGAAACTCATACTTGGTAACATGGTTTTTAAGTTATTTTATGGCATTAGAGCTGGCAAGATGGGTGGGACGAGCGGGAAATCATGTCATTTTGTTAGTACGGGGTGAAACAGAATAGGTTGTGAGAGGTTGTGTCAAACAGTTATTTGTTCATTATTAAAAAAATTATTTGCTAATTATGATAACGAAAACAAAATTTTTACAATAAAAAATCTTCTAATAGAGCGAATTAGGATTGTGTATCCAACTAAAGGAGACTCTGAGCGACTTTCAACCTATTGGACTAGTAATTTTGACCCGTCCAAGATAAAAACATAACTCCAATTAACCTGTTCATAAGTAAATAGGTCGAAGTTGATACATCTACATGGCTAGTAATAATCATGTGATAGAACTAACTTTTTATTTACGTTCTTGCAGCTTTCTTGTGGCAGTTGATGAGATTTCATATGCTTCAACTTCTAAAGAACTTAAGATCTCGATCTCAAGGGAAGGAGATAACCGATGCAGACATTTTGAAATGGGCAAACAAGAAAGTGAAGATAACAGGCAGAACATCTCAAATGGAGAGTTTTAAGGTTGCATACAATGTTGTGTTATTTATTTTTCATCATTGGTCATTTTGTTATGTGCTATCATTGGTTGGATTTTTTCTTGTATTATGATTTATGCAGGATAAGAGCCTCTCAAGTGGACTATTCTTCCTTCAGCTTCTGAGTGCAATTGAGCCTAGAGTTGTCAACTGGAACCTTGTAACCAAGGGTAGAAGTGGTATATGCTTCCTTATATACTCTAAGGTTATCATAATGGATTTGTTTTTAGCATCTTTTAGAAGCTATTTTCATGTTTGTTGATTTAGAGGTTTGAGTTCGTCTCATTTAACTTTAGAGAGCTTGTTTTCGTCCCATTTAACTTTAGAGAGCTTGCGTTCGTCTCATTTAACTGTAGAGAGCTCGAGTTCATCTCATTTATAACTTTAAAAACTTTAAAGAGCTTGAGTTCGACTCATTTAACTTTAGAGAGCTCGAGTTTGGCTTGTTTTGATCCCATGATCTTGTTTTTTGTTGGTTGTTGATAGATGAGGAAAAGAAGCTGAATGCAACTTACATAATCAGTGTTGCCCGAAAGCTTGGGTGCTCGATATTCCTGTTACCCGAAGACATCATGGAGGTAATGTAGATAGTGCATAACAAGTCTTAGCGTTACGCGCATACAGTCTAAAATGGTGAATTGAAACATGTGTTTAACATGCAGGTGAATCAAAAGATGATACTTATGCTTACAGTGTTTAACATGCAGGTGAATCAAAAGATGATACTTATGCTTACAGCCAGCCTCATGTATTGGAGCCTGCAGCACTCTAAAGACGAATCCGAATCATCTCCTTCATCAGTTGCTGAGACTCCTGAAGGATCTCCAGAAGCTTCCTATAACGGGGATGACGATAACCATGTGGATCCTGAGATCTCCAATCTGTCGGTCAATGACGTGGCACCTGATACTGCTGCGAACTCCAACTTGCCAGTCGGTGATGTGGCATCTGATACTGTAGCGGTCTCCAACTTGTTGTTCGATGACGTGGCATCCGATACTGCGGCGGTCTCCAACTTGACGTTCGATGACGTGGCCTCAGATGCTGCGGCGGTCTTTAACTTGTCGGTCGATGAGGTGGCACCTGATACTGTGGCAAACTCCAATATGCCGGTCGATGACGTGGCATCTGATACTGTGGTGATCTCCAACTTGTCAATCGATGAGGTGGAATCAGATACTGCAGCAAACTCCAACTTATCAATCAATAATGTGGCATCTGATACTGCAGTTAACGCGGTGACAGGACATGATAACACTTCCTTGTAGTTATATGTTTTTGTTTGTACAAACTTTTGCATAGAAGAACATGAAAAGGAGAAGGTTAGATACTATAAAAGAAATAAAAGTTCTGTTTCGCTGCACATATCTTCTTTTATAGTATTTTGTATCAGGACAATTTTTGGTGATTATGAGATTTGGTGAAATAGTGCGCATTGATGATAAAACTAAAGTCTAAATAACTTTTTTTTTTTTTGTGTGTGTGTGTGTGTGAATGAATTTAAAAAGAAAGGTTTTCACCTTAAATATCTTAAAGTTTCTTTTAAGGGTTTAACAACTTGCTTGGTTCGTAGAATTTTAGCGAAGGAATTTAAATAGAAACTTAGGATTTAATGGTGTTTGATTAATAAACTCAAGAAGGGATTGGAATGTTAAAAAGAGGTTAGAAAGTGAATGAAGGATGGTTGAAATTGATTCTTGTTTCTAAACCATCGTTTAATTCAAGAAGATGAACGGTGGAGGGAATATATTTAGTTGCAATAGATTATGGGGTTTTTAGTTTTTGACGGTAAAGTTAATCATATATACAAATAATAAGCAAGTGTTGTGCATATTATCTATCTATATAAAAACACAGTATTATCTATAAGATGTATAAATGTTTTCTCATACTGAAACAAAATAGACTAAATCGAGAGCCAAGCATGCGCCCTTTTCTAAGAGTCAAGTTGGTCAAAACCATGATAGGTCAACTAGATTTGGTCCTAAGACCACCTGGCTAGGCTCATAGTACGGGCAACGTCTTGTATATGTATAGATACGTGAAAACATATTCTATGAAATCTTTTAGATGTACATCAAATGAAAGCCCTGAGTTCGAACTCTTACTCTTACTCTCCATGACGTGTTTTATTGTTTTGTGTATCACATAACAAATAGCGGTTGACTTATAAATTATTTTCATCGGGTTGATTTTTTAATACTAAGACACCTTTTAACTTAACAATCAGACTTTCTGTTTGGACCTAATAATCTCAAATAATAATAACTTGTTAGTAAAACTAAAAGCTAAAAAAGGCTTTTAGGTAATTTTGATCACTAGAAGATTAATCTATTCTCATAGAATTCGAAAGTGTTTTTCTGTTTTTTCACTTCGTTTATAGTTTATAGTTTTAAGTTTATACCCTGGTTAATGGGCTTAACCTTAAGATCCAATTAAAGTTGTCGGCCCAAATAAGAAACTCTTGGAAGTTAGTGGATCATAATAATTAATTAATATCATACACAAATATTTCTCACTGACGATCTCGACAACAAAGAAGCGATCACGAGTCACTGAAGATCTGGTTTGTTATTAATCATTACAGCTATCTTCAATCACTACCACAAACACAAGATTGTACGATTTACGATTCGTTTTTGTTGTTCTAATTCGATTAGATCTTTGATATTATAGGTTTCGTACGCTTGTTCTAGATTTGGACTTGATATTGATTTGATTGTGGAGATCGATCTAATGCGATGGGGTTTATCCTTACAACTCTAATTTTTTTGGCTATCGGAGTCATCGCATGCCTTTGCACTCGAATCTGCTGCAACAAAGGCCCTTCTGCTAATCTGTATGTTTCGATTTTACTTGAATTAGTCTCAGATTTGTTGAATGATTGTTTTTTTGCCTGTATGTGTACTCTCAAAGGCATATGTGTTGTGATTTATGGTTTTAGAAAGGGAAGCATTGGTTAAATTAGGTCACTTAGATTGTGATGCTTGTAGTTGTTTACTATTGATGCGTTTAGTAAAATTATGTAGCTAAAGTTGTGCTTCTTGTCTTATTTGTTCAATTGATACTTTTTGAGGATTGGTAACTCGCACGTCCTCGAAACCTACTCCTTAAGTTTACACTAATGTCAATTGTCAATTATGGGACTAAAAGCCTCAAGCAAACACCTTTACCACACACGTTTGATACGGCTAGATTACAAGCCTTCCGTTATTTGTTCAATTGGTAATTTATGCATTTGAATGTATATTTCCTATAAAAACCCTTGCTTGACCTTTTTGTTAGTTAGCAGAAAGATCTTGCTATTTAGGACCTTGAAATTCAGGTCAGCTGGCAATGGTGAAAATATTGTATTTTGTGGTGTTAAACACTCTCAATTTTACTTATGCTATTTACTGAGATTGCTGAATACTAATTCCCCGTAGGGATGGGCGGCCAGCGCTCAGTAAAATACTTAGCATAGACTTGTGTCTTTCATTTGGCATTTAGGCATCCTTTTCTATCACTCTTACATCACATTGGTGCATCCTTTATGCATTGAATATTTTATGAAAAGGGGTCTAGCTCCACCCAGTATGTAGCTAATGCACCAGTTTGTGGTTAATTGATTGGACATCTATGGTAAGTTTTTGCATATGGTAAGGATGGCTTTGGTTATCTACTAAACAAATAACAAATAGAAAAAGGTTCAATTGAAAAGGTTTGAGTTATATTCCAACACGTGTTACATCTTTTGTCGATCAATACCAAGTATTTCGTAGCTAGTTTTACTCAGTCCATTAATGACTTGTGTAAGGATATACGCTTAACATGTCAGTAACGAATGTGCAGAATGCATGGGGCTTGCTTTTATCATAATATATATATTGGTAAGCTGTGATGTTTATTTGATGTTTATGTCATGACTTTGAGAACCATATTGTGCAGGCTCCACCTTACGTTGGTGATTACGGCAACTGTATGCTGTTGGATGATGTAAGTTTGCCTCCTTGATTATTAGCTGATGTTTCTTTCAAACATATCGAAAATTGTTGTTAATTTACATCATGAATCTGCGCACACTGCACCCTTTAAACTATATTTTCCCCTTAGGTTTGAACATCTATGAAGTATTGGAAGTTGGCAATTTGTTATTAAGCCAAATGCTTATGTCATACTGTAATATTAAATATCAGTAGTTCTTTGTTATTAAGCCAAACCTTATAAAACTGTAAGAGTTGCTTTCCATCTGAATTTAGGTAACCCTCATGGTTGTTTAGATAAACTGCATGTATTATTTGATCTCTTTGTTTGCAATAAACATCTAAAATCATTGGCGAACAAGAGGGGGCGGGGTAGGTTGACCATCCAGCTGACACAGGATTCCACATTCAACTTTTGAGTGTTAAAATGTTAAGTAGGCAGCTTTTGCCTCAAAATTTAACATGATTTTTTTCCATCTATAACGAGATAAGTACGTACATTGAACCCAACAGTTCTTATTGGAATCAGATGTCATCCATTTTCTGTTTGAAGCTTTAATATACGAATGGACTGATTGTTTTGTGGGTTGTTGCAGGTGGGCAATTGTTTATCTTGCACAAATGAATCCACTCATTGTTCCAATTCTGAGTGAAGGAGAATGAGACATCCTATGCAACTGAGCATTTGTGATTTATGGAGGAAGTTAAAGAAGAAATCAGTGAATATTGTTATTATGTATGTAATCCTTATGGAGTGTATTTGTTATGCGTTTATATAAACAGTGGCTTTCTTGATCACTTTTAGATAGCCATTTCATAAGGCAATAAAATCAACTTTGGTCTATTTTTTGCAACTCTTGACTAGTAGGGCATCAAAAAGTGCAAACACTTCTACCGTACCCCTTTATTTAATCATAAAGGGTTTAACCACATTCTCAGGTGGATATGAGCTTCAAAGCTTCAAACTATCAATATCATTAAAGATTGTTGTAAATGTTAAAAAAACATGATACGTAGTTCATTAGGGATTCTTTGAACTTGTATAATTCCAGAAAATGATGCAATCTTTAATTCATGCACATGTAGTTGTAAAGAGCTAAAAAGTCACCAAAACAATCATTTATCAACTCAAATTCCATTCTTTGGTAGCACAAACATTTTATATATAACATCAAACATTCAAGAAACCAGCATATATGCACTCAACGGCTGTTTAATTCAAACAGATGACATAAATTACTTGACAAGCAAAGCACCGAAATCACCAGATAAGAAGCCATTTTTCACACAAAACACAGGTAGATACACTTCACATCACAAGTATTTTATGATCATCCAAAGGGCCACAACTAGAATAACGATCCCAATCACCGACAGTAGCATGCACAAGCAGGAGCAACCACCCTTGGTTCGTTTGTTCAGAATTGCCAAATTCTTCTGCACTCTCTGTTTTCCCAAACAAAACCAAAATACAATTAGTCAAACACCACTCATATGATTTTTAATAATCAAAAGATTTCACAATTCATAAAAGCATATTAGTGTAAATGTAACCTTGAGCCGGGAATCTGTAACTTCTACATGTTCATCCAGGTCATCCTGAGCAAATAAGCACAACTCTTAGATTGCTTGCACTGAGGTGTGGTAAACAGTAAACGCACCATAATAAAAAAAAAGTATATGAAAGCAGGAGAATGGCATACAATGAGTCTAGTGTGCAGGTCAAGTTCCTCGTTGACTGCCAAAGCAATATGTTTGGTACTTATCACTGTTTCCTCCAGTTTCTCTAGCCCTTCATCTTGTTCTGTAATGGAAATATCAAAATACCTGAATACAGTAAAACTACCAAAGAAGATAATGTGGTTCCAAGTAAAAGATATTTTTAATTTTTTTTAAAGGGTTGTGAGCTTGCCTCTCATAATTTGTCTCTGAAGCCCAACAACACCAGAGTTGTCCAAACCAGATATTCTGGTCATGGCATCAGCTGGTTTAATCTCTGGCCCAAGCAAGCTGTCTCTGTTAGCAAAGTTTGACATGTTCAATGTGGAGGCCATTTGTGTTACTTTTGTTCTCAAATTTGTAAGCATGTCTCTGCGTCGATTCATTTCTTTCTCTGTTCTGCAATACTCGAAAACAGGTTCATTGATATTTAGATGATCTTGTTACAGCTTCAGTAAAGTTTAAACAAAAAAGGCAGCAACAACCAGCTGGAGATAGTAAGAAAACAAAACTTATTATGTAACCTGTTGCGTGAAGTGTATGAACCTGCAAATCATTAATATGCTGAAGAGCCACAGACAAATAAAATTGACATAATTATGTAGATACCCTGATGACCATGTATGCACCTATGACCTGGAGAAATTGACAGTGGATGTAATAATTAAAGACTCGTTGCTTGTGGATCTGATAGGTAATGTTCTCGAAAACTTCAGTTTCCACAAACAATGAGACTCTTTGTGACAGAATACCACGCTTTCCATGTCAGATTACTAATTCCAAACCCAAAATCTCCCAGTTTATGAATATTATTAAGTTCTTTAGATGTTTATGTCTGTACATTTACAATCATCAATCTGTTATCCCAACAAGATAATGGTGTTAACGTGTGATCATGGGTTCTACCTCTCCACTTCATTGGCAAACATGTAGCATAATACCAACCATGATAAGAACAAAGTTAACAAATCACAGAGCTAATTATAGTGTGTACAAATGGTCTGCTGCTGTGTTACAAACGTAGGCACAGAAATCACTCTTCTGGGCTCAAGTTGAGGTTCTTTTATGACAATCAATGAAGGGAGCGCAACACATTTAGTCACTTACAATGGTTGTTTAGCAGGAAGCTTTGTCAGAAGAGACTGCAAGCTATCAAGTCTCGTTCCCAATATCGTAATCTTTCTCCGGATAGCTGATGAATGACGCTGTGCTTCCGGCCCTGTCCCAAAGGAGCTCCTCTCGGATATCATGTTGGTGATGTCATCAGCAAGCTTAGAAGCTTCATTATACTCCCTCGTCCATGGATCCGCAGAAGAAGCCATTTATCTAAAACAAAAGTAACAAAAATCCTAACAAGTCAATCAACAAAAATAATCATACATCTACTCCGCGATTTCATAGTACGTAACAATAATCTCAATCTTACTATAACCGTTGTACACAAACAAGTTATGTAAATTCAAGGAATCCCTAATTTCCAACACGGTAAGAATCCAACAAAAAACATCAGGCTCTATGAAATTAGGTCATCAATGCTATGCTTATCAAACATAATATTACAGATACGCACTATCCTCCTAAAAATCGCTATAGAATTCCCTAATTCTCGAAAATTAGGGCACCGATGAACACAAACGATTTCTAGACACAACGAGCATCTGTTTCTGTAACAAAAAACACGATCAACATCTACAAACATTTGCTGATTGTATCATGATCAAATTGATGCATTACAGATAGAACTGATAATGAAGCGCGAAATTAAACAAAAACCTAAATGAATTACCTCAACGAATCAGTTGTACGGATTGAGAGATTGAAATTGGGGGTGTTGATGAAGGAGCTGATTGAAAAGAAGATGTGGAGATGATGATGATGATTATTGTAGGAGACAGAGGGAGCCACCGATTAACCGGCGAGATTGTTTTTTGTCATCGTCGTCGTCTGCATTTACTTTAATAATAATAGGTACTAATAAATAGACACCTATTTTTTTTAATCGTCACCCCCTATACGCTACGTATGGATCCATACGCGGCGTATAGGGTCGAATGCACTGAAAACGAGGAAAATTCAGCGAGGGTGTCAGAGAGCTATACGCCTCATATAGCCCTATACGACCCCCCTATACGACACATATAGTGCTATACGACGCGTATAGCTAATTTCGACACTGACTACGAGGAAAAATTCAGGGGTTGTCAGGGGGTTATACGCCCCGTATCCGTATAGGGCTATACGACCCCCCTATACGACGCGTATGGGGCTATACGACCCGTATAGAAATTTTGGGATGTTGATTTAAAATAATGGGGTGTATATTTAAAACAACCATAATAATAATAATGCATTATTATTATTATGTGACGAGATGTGCAACTCGATTACTCCATAGATAAAGTTTATGTTTATCCCCCATTTAACGGTGTTGTTTAGTTTGGTTGGCCGGGACCCCGGAGTCGCTAACAGAGACGAAATAGTAACCAAGTTTACTAGGTAATCCAATCAGGTCACTTATGTTTGAAACTGTTTCAATTACATCATTAAACTTTGAAGTGGTGTTTTAATCTTATATAATTAACCTGCTTAGCAGGTAATTTTTTTATTTTATATTTAAAACAAATTAAATAAATATATAAATCACATTTACAGTTCCAAAAATAATATTAAAAAAACCCTAATCTAAAACTTCCATATTTTATTCTGCTTCACCTGCTTCATGTACAGAACAAATTCACCGATCGGGATTGCTTCGCCCACCCCCCTTCGCCGGACTCCGCCCCACATCGTCGTCCCCCCTTCGCCGACGCTGTCAACCCCATCTCACCCCCTGCCATCCTTCCCCACCATCAGCCATCAACCCCATCGCTGCCCTCCCGCGCGTCGTCCCCCCTTCACCGGACTCCGCCTCACCTGACGGACTCCGCACCACCACTGTCGTCCCTCCTTCGCCGGCGCTATCAACCCCATCGCTCCCCCTGTCATCCTTCCCCACTATCGCTGTCAACCCCATCGCTCCCCCTGGCTAGTTGATCGCAGCCCACCTACGTCGGACTCCGCACCACCACCTACGTCGGACTCCGCACCACCACCGCCGTCCCACCGCCATCGTAGCCGACCTGCGTAACCGTCGTTGGCCCACCTTCGACCCGTCACCTTTGAAGCTATGTCAAGTATTGATGCAATGAATGATACAAACGATAACCTTTATTCGGTACGAATCGAGCAGCAAGTATAACCTATATAAACTTTAAAGCTATGTCAAGTATTGATTTTGTTGAGAATATAATTTGTTATTGTGATCGT
>BJCN01345575.1:24911-35124 GCA_018326445.1 Flaveria brownii
AGCTATGTCAAGTATTGATGCAATGAATGATACAAACGATAACCTTTATTCGGTACGAATCGAGTAGCAGGTATAACCTATGTAAACCAGTTTACTTATTGGTATTTCAAGTTTTAATTCATCACTAGTTTGATTTTGTTAAGAATATGATTTGTTATTGTGATCCTATATAGTATTTATAGTAGTGTGATTTGATTTTTGTCAGATTTTTGTTGATGAAGATGTTAGTATGAATGATCATTTTTTTAATTTACTTTGTTGTGACAACACTGATAAGGATCAATTTGATGCTAATTCTGTTGATGATTGGAGTGGAAGTGAACAAAATTATGATAATGATATGGATGATGTAAGTGTAGAGGATGAAAGTGTCGTTTATCCTTGTTTATGATTATTTTTTTTAAATGTTCATCTCTTAAAATGTCTCTTCCGGACTAGATGTGGGTGCCTCCAGAGGATGACACGAACGTCTGTCCAGAAGAACCAGTTAAAAACGACATGTTCGTCTAAGCATGTGGGCGCCTGGTCCTTTGGAAAGGTGTCTACTCAAGACATGTTCATTTTTTATGGGTTCATGTCATACAGACGTCTGCTTCTACTTGTACAGACGTCGCATCTTGTCTGATTGGGATAATTTGAGCAATAATGTTTGAGGGGACGTTTGGAGGGAAAAAGAGAAATTAATGGCATTTTGAATTTTTTTTACTAAAAAGGCATTGCAACCCCGTCAATACACACAGGAGCATTGCCGTTTTTTTCTAGATCATGAGTGGTTAAATCGAAAAACCGGGGGGAAACATGGCAAATCCGTGTAAAACAAAAAAAATGTACTTATAAATAAAAATAATAATCTGATGTAACATTAACGTGTGCATAGTAAATCCATTGCATCAATTTCTAGACGATTGTTAAAGTTGATTATATCATGTTGGATACAATATATAATTGTCATTAGGCCTCTAACGCATGACATCAACCAGGGGATGCTAGAGCTACACTCATTTATGTTATGTTGTAGGTAAAAGAGAGCGAATTCGATTGACTTGAAACACTTTGTTTAACTTCTTCTAAAAAGGTCTCTATATTACATCTATGCTAAATATGATTAGTAATTGTATCACAATAGTAATATAGTTTCTTGAATAAAAGAATTTTGTAAGTTGTATGAGGTCAACAAATAATTCGGCCTTTTTAGCTATTTTTTGGTTTTATGCGTTAGAGATAAACATAAACCATATCAACGTATTTACAAGCAAATGGGAAGAATTTGCAACTTCATACAACTTTAAGGCATTTTTGTTGGTTATAGTTGGTTATGGTTTACACTACTCACCTCAGTCTGGATTTCAAAAAATGCACAAAGGCGTGTAACTGTTTCGAATCACTTTATTCCACATATTTTGTGTTGCAAGGTTTATGTTAACCCGACCCACCCTGTTGTCCCTCTATTTGCAGATGTCTGTGTGGCAGAAACAAAGATATTGTAACAGGTATATGCTAGATAACATCACAAATCTATAACAATCTACAGTTTGAAGATCTCAAGTTCTAAAATACCATTTCCACTACGTCACGTTATTTTACAGGAAAATTTATAGAAACATATGAATATATCCAACCACCTTTGCGAAACGAGAAGAAACCACCAAAACAAAAGGTCAGTGTGCAAGTTTTAACAGATCCACCAGCAATTTAGACACTTGCAGATGGATTAGTAAGCAGCTCAAGAGACTTTTTAAGGTAATCTACAGCAACAGAAACATCATCAAAAGCCAACGCTCCAACAGCAAACCTTGCAGCCTTGTGTGCTTCCGCAATTTTCTCAGGGGCAGGTTGGTAATTACTGTCATACTGATATAACTGTGCAGACGTAGGTGCAGGTGCATGTGTAGGTGCAGATTCTGGAACTGGACCCGACCCATTTGCAGCATTGGGCTTGTACTGTGTCGCAGATGGGTAATCTGTTGGTCTAGTAGCTGAAGGGGAGTAAGATGGTTCAGAGCCTTGATAGTAAGATGAGGAGTAATGAGTTGGTGCTGCTGGAAGTGTTGTTTCGGAAAAACTAGGGTAAGATTGGAAATTGGGATATGTGAAAGAGAGATCTTGAGAAGGGTAATTTTGGGAAATGTGATGTTGAGGTTCTTGTGGATAAGATGACTGATGATGATAAGTCTGAGAAGGATGTTGCTGAAAATTATTGGATGGATATTCATCAGAGGAATAAGTTGGCGGTGGTGGTGGTGGCGTGATGGTTGAAGATGGTGGTGGAAAATTTGAAGGTGATTGATAACTTGAAGGTGGAGGTTGTTGGATGTTTGAAGATGATGGAGGTGGAATATCCCGTGGTGGTGATGGAAGACTATTTGTGAATCGTTGGGAATCACTTCTATCATAAAACTGGGGTAAAGAATGGGATTCTGATGCGTCTCTGGTGGTTGGTGGTGGCTCACTCCTGCTAGGTTCCGGGTCCTATCAAGATCCAAAATTCAAAGTCTGGTTGATCCCCATTTTATCCAGTAATATTTACTTAATAAACAACAATGAATTAATTAAAACAATACTATTAAGGTAATCTAAAATTTTGTAATAAGATCTTACGTGTCCATTGCTTGATGTATCTGAGAGATCTTTCTCACCACCTGGGGGGCCTGGTACAGGCTTCCTTCCTTCTTTTATAGCTTTTCTTATATCTGCTGCTTTCCATGCAGCATACTTCTGTTTCTGCTCAAGCTATTAGAAAAAAAAAAGTTATAAATGATCAACATGTATTCTTTTCTTCCTGTCTCTACTATCAAAGATAAGAAGGGAATAAACAACAAAGAACAATAAAAGCATCAGATTTTCTATGTGAAAAATGGACTCACATCAGGCTGAACTTCACCGAATTGGTTAAGTATTTCAAAGAAAATGCTGGCAGCATAAAACGTCTTTGCAGTATTGCTGTGACAAGTTTAGATCAAGTATCAATATTATAATCCAAATCACAAAAATACCACTTTACTTGTCAGTTATGTGTAGGGGTTGATTAAAAAACAAGGAAATAAATTGACTACATTTTTTTGCAACCAACATACAGTTGCATGTTCTTAAATGAACACTATTTGCCAATACCTATAAAATCAATGCGTTAAGCTGCACTTAAAAAAATCTAGGATGCAATTTTTAGCTTTGACAAATCCTTTTCAAATCATAATTGCAGGACCATACATATATATATTGATGACTTCCTACTACTTCTATAGTAGCTTAACAAAAATACATCTGAAATGCCATTGATCAAGAAGCCCCGGAATAGAAACCATTGCATGCAGTAAATAATCTTAAGAAAAATAGCAAGGTCTAAGATAAGTTTCTAAAATCTAGAAAAAGTAAACGCACTAGACTCCTAAGAATCAATGAACTCCGATGTTTACTTGTTTAGTTCCAACCAAGGACGACTGTTTTCATGAGGAGTTACTAAAGAGATATGAGCTTCTCAGATGTACGGACGTATGGCATATGAATCCGAAAGCCTTATTAAGCTCACAAAATCATTCTTAGTGTGTTAAATCTATAACAAACCAGAGTTAAAATAGCTATATAATAAGAAGTAAAACTTATCATACAGATCAGCTCTCCCAGCTCGGTCTTGCTTATCAGCCTTTGCAAAGACATTTGATGCAAATCCTTCCAGATAGAGATGGTCATCAGGCCCCAATTGCAGTGACTTCTTATCCTGAAATCAAACAGTCAGCCTAGATGATGATCACAAAACAAAATATTTGCTGCACGCATACAACAAAATCACCCCTAATACCCACACAGCACATTACTTTAAGTTATTACAAAATTACAAAAAATAAAATCAGTAGCTACTACCAGAGAAATGCAGCATTTTCACAAGGTTGTTAACTTTAGAATTCCCAAAATCCAACCCATATAATTCACTAAAATAATCATCCATTGAGCAACAAGTACCAACCAATGTTTCAAGAACACAATCATCTAATAAACTTAAAAACACCCTACAAACTCAAATCCATCAATCAATTTGAAAACACCAAAATCAAGTCACTGATTCAAAACATCAAACTAAACAGTTATTGAAAACAAATCAGACCTTTTCAAGCTGTTTCATAAGGGAGACGAGGAGAGCACTCGTGGTTTTTGTTCGTTCACTCTGAGGAATCTTCAAGCCTCGCTCCATCGCATAAAATCGACCTGAAAATCAATTTTTTCGTCAACAAAACCGATTAATAACTTGCATCAACAAAAGTTATCAGAACATTAGGGTTTTAGAGTGAAATTGAGAGATGAATACGAATCCATACAGTAATAGGCGACCAGAGGCTCGTGTTTTTGCAATTCATCGGCACGTTGAAGGTAAGGTAACAGTAGTTTCGCTGGTTCGTTGTCGTTCGCCATTTTTACGTTCAACGTTCACACAAGGGGAAATGGGGGTTTTGATCGGTGATGAAGTTGCTTACTCTACGCGTATAATGATATCATGGGGCATTACGACGTCGTGTTGTAATATTCAAATTAAGTTACATATTCGGTCCTGAGCTTATAGTGAATGTACAGGTTTAGTCCATTAACTATTTTTCATAGTTTTTAACTTATGACTCGAAATCTCGAATTAAAACTTGAAATAGTAATAATTAGGTTTTTCCCCCGTGCTACATGGCGAGATTTTGGTAGTTTTTTTGTGCTAAGTGAGGTGACTTTGACTGTTAGTATTTTGGCTCATCGAAAACCATAAAAAAGATACTGAAACAGATTGCGATAATACAAACACTGACGATGATATTTTTCGCTTATAATCTGTTCGGACCGTCACGGTTCCGTAACAGTAACTACACTCGGTGTGTCCCATGATACCAAGAAAATAATCAGGTGTAATTCTATGAGTGATTTTTATCAATTAATTCATCAATATATGAGTCTACATAACTTGAATTGACACTTAATGTTTAGTCGTAACAAACTAAACATTTTAACATACACAAAACTTGTACTCCAATGCTTTAAATGATGGTAAATTAATATACATCATCCTCATGGGATTTATGTAGCATAGTGATTGTCACACAGGAAGAAAGTAGAATGTCTATTTCTACCTCTTTTTTATCAACCAAAAAAATAATTGCTTGTGCTACAAGTTTCAAAATTAAACTTATTCTACCTCCTTTTTTATCAACCAAGTAAATGATTGTTTCAAAAATAAACTAAACTTTAATGTATAAATGACAAATTATGCAACTAGCATCATATTCTAGTTTTGTATACGTCTAATAAGGATAATTTAAAGAGTACATATCAATAATCATTCGATAAAACCCTTCAAGTTTTAAAAAAAAAACTTAAGATAGAATAGACATAAATTGAACTATTTAATTTACCTTGACACCTATCATTCATCACATTTTCTTGTTTTCTTCTTGATTGGTATTTACACTTGTTGTAATGTAAGTAAAGATTTAAAGTTGTGTATTTGTGATCAATTGATAATGGTTTTAAATCGTAAAGCGTCTTCGAAATGCAAAACAATAGACTATTAGTACGAACATTATGTAGGTAGTAACTAACTAAACTACCATGTAGTCATATACCAGTATTTCACAACTTAGAATGATATCTTAAGGTGTAAATAGAGCAGCATCCTCTTTCGATATAGCAACATAGTTCAAAGGAGCCACGGGCCTCGTATTGTCCCTCTTCAACGACCTAGCCCCGTTTTGATTCATAGATAACCGTCTATTAGGAACTTCATTTGGGCCCATCACCTTTTTCGAGCTACTGAGGCGCCTGGCCGAGCTTGGTTTTGCACCAAACATGGTTTCTTGCTCAGTGTTCAACTGTTCATGGAATTTCTTTTGATCCTGTCACCCACAAGTTTAAATTTTAAGTGAGTTTCAAGTTCAAGAAGTGAACAAAATATAAAAATACTTGATACTGATACCGACCCTTATCCTTCTTTTTTCTTCTTCTCTCTCATGCCTTAGCACAGAATACTCATCTAGCATGGCGAGTAGTGGAACACCATCATAAGCAAAGATCATTCCGTGTTCCTCTTCCCATGTTCGGGTTTTGGCAACCAATGTGTCAACAAGCCCTGCATACACACACATGCATCAAAACATAAATGTGTCGGATCTTATCATGTCTTTAACTCTATTCGGTCATATGGGTATTAGAGAAATAGCTTAAAAACAGATGGGTCTGACTGTTATACTCTTGCAATAAGCCACTAAATATTTATATTAAGTGTGAATCGTTAAGAAATTTATTAAAAATTATGTTCTAAATAGTCATTATATTGTCTTAAACACAGAATTAATATAATATTTTCCTATTGCTTACCTGGAATTTTGCTGACCAAAATTCTGGCCTTTTCAGCTCTCTTGAGATTTAAATGTGCACCTCTACTTCCATTGTACCTGTTGTTATCCTGTCACAAATATATCCCAAAACTATGAATACATATATGTACATGATCATATCTGAATCAGTCATTTTTGTGAACAAAGTCACAAACTTTAAACCCATTTCTTATGAAAATACCCATTTTGACCCGAACCCATTTTTGACCCATTACCCAACCTTCCCTGCTCGCCAACTCTGACACTCTAGTAACAGAGTTAGAAACGGACCTTATTGTAATCCTCGAGCCAATTCTCTTCTTCACAAGCGGACGTCCACTTTTCGACTTTATCCAATATATCTTTTCTACTGAGAGCTTCTTCTGTTGCTTTGATGACTTGTGCATCCATGTCAGCAAACAGCTCAGCAGGCTCCACATTTCCGGAATCAATTAAAGCCAACATTTTCTCTCTGGCAGCCTTTGTGTCAAACTTTATGTGTGCATTTGCAAATATATCTTCAAGCTCCCCTTGCTTCTTAAGTGAAATCTCTTTCATTCTGCTAGCTTTCAACTGATCTAGTCTTTTAACTTCCTCCTCAGCCTAAAACATAAAACAGATAACATCAATAAGTAATAAAAACTGTACTTGCATAACATTATATCAATATAACTTTTGTAAAAATGTGAAAGCTAAAGAACCTGTTCAAGCAAATGTAGGGCAAGAGCCCCCGGGGCAGTCACTTCATCAACTGAAGCTGAGATGTTACATGTAACATGATCAAATAAACTCCGTTCGTCTTCAGAAGTATCCATCAATTTCCAAAGTTCAGTTAGCTGAGCTGCTAAATCTTGAAGCTGAAAATGGCAAAATAAACAAACAAATAAATAAAATTATCAAACTTTCAGGTCATAATGAATCTTTATTTTTCTTTTTGACAGATTTATAGGATGATCAAATTTAACGGATAGTTAGAGGTGGCCAAATGGATGGGTTGAAACTGTTGGGTATGGAGGATTAGACTGGGCCAATCCAGTGCCCCAAAAACACTTTTTTTCTTTTCATTTCTAGAGTTATATAAAAAAGTGATGTATTAAATATGATTATAATGATAACGCCCACTTGATCAATTCAACCCATTTTCATTTTAGCACATTATAATAGTTTACTCATTTTGACCCGTTAGAGACAAAGTGCAACTGCATTCGACCCCCCTTACCATAAGCAAGTCGAAACTGACACCTCTAACTAGATGCCATAGTCCTTTGCAAAGGCAAGTTAAAACAATGTAAGCTTCTTGATTATCAAATATAACATAGATATGTGAAAGTATATACCTTGTGTAACCTTTGCTTCTTAGCTTCATTTAAAGCTATGACACTCTTTGCCAGGTTGGCAAATGTGTCATTGCTAATACTTTTGGATTGTGCACCAGAGGCATCAATCAAGCTAGGATGGACATCGCTGACTGTACTATGAAAATTAATCTCAAGAACGCCACAAAAATCATGCAAAACGTTCACAAATTCAATAACCTTGTTTAATCGCTGACTCTGCAAAACATAGTTTGATATTAGTCATCTCGTAGCATATTATAGTAACTACATTCTTTACCAAATAGATGGTAGAGGTTGACATTAGTAGCTCAAGGTGACCTTCTCAACTGTTTTATACAAAACCTAGATTATGATTTGAATGACCGCTTTACGAAATTCATAACAAGAAAGGACAAAAAGTGTGTACTTGTGGGCCAGGCCAACCCGACCCGTATTCAAATTTCCCATTTGACCGTGACCCTTTACCCGCTTGCTCCATTCAATTTCCAACTCTAAGAGATGGTACAGACTTGAGGTAAATTTTTTACCTTTTCTTTCTGAAGTTCTTGAAGCTGATTATGAAATTCTTCCAACTTTTTCAATGATAGATCAGACACATCAACTGTAAGGCTTCCTGCCAGGTCATCACTCCCTGCAATTTCTCCACATATTTTTTTAATGTGTGTCTGCACATCTGAAAACTCTTTTATTCTCTCTTCCTTCTTCTTCCACAATTGTTCTAAAGCTGGTGCAATTGCAGCAAGTTGTTCTTTTATGGTTCCTGAAGTCTTATCATGCTGCAATAAAACCGCAACTAAATGCATTTGTATATATTAATTTGAATGTGATACACAAGGTGATTATGTAACCACCTCTGTTTCTCAACATATTATTGGTTATGAAACGAATGTGTCCCAATATCGTATATCAAAAATCCTATAACGCATTTCATAATTTCCAGCAAATAAGTTTTAAACAACGAGGTGACCTTGTTACTCACAATGTTAATACATGATTTCTCTCCAAGGGATCGAAGAAGATTGGAGAATTCGACTTTAGCATCTTCAAGTGTTTGAAGAAGATGTTCCTTTGACTTTGATGCCTGGTCAACTTTCCTCTTATACACATTCAGACACTCTTGTTCTAATTGGAGAAGAGCCTTATCCCTTTCTTCATCACTTTCACCAACTTCATCCCAAATTTTCTGCATTAACACAAAAAATTTTAAGCTTTAAACAAAAATTAATAAACCAAAGTGGCATATAAATTATAATAATCTCATTAATGCTGAAACTAACATAGTCATAGAATGAAAACTCATTGCACCTGCAACTTAAGTAGCAAAGAACCACAAGTTGTTTCTCCAAGATTAGGGTTTTGAACATCATCCCCTTCCATCTGGTATCCTATTTATGAAATATTATTATTTGGCTTAAAAAATCAAAAACAATTAAAAGCATACAGAGTCTAAAATCCAAATACTCTGCTACAATCAGAAACCCAATCTAACTTATAAATCAACAAAATTGATAAAATCCAACATTAATCGGATCAAAAACCAAAATCAGAAGTCAAATTTCTCCCAATATCATCACTTTATCTCAAAGATCAAGAATCTTGAAACATACACATCCTTAAGCAATTCGATTCTCTAAACCCACCCTTTTGTCGCTAGACAAAATGCACGTAATGTTTGACCAAACAGTGCAATATTTGCATCAAAAAGAGTACATTTACGAACTTCAAGCGCAATTGATGTCGAAGTGAGCACCAAATTCAAGCCGAAACAAGAGAAACAGAGTGTACAATAAGCACACGATCATATCAGAATTGCACAAAGATTAGTACATTTGTACAGATTAGGAAGCAATTCAAGTACACTTACAACAATCGGACAAGAAATTAGGGTTTTCTTGAAGATTTATGGTCGGATTTCGTTCAGCCTCCGTGCTTTCTTGTCGAGAGAGAGAGAACAGGGGAAAATGCAGCGTGATTGTGAATATACAGACCGTAGTAATAGTTAAAGTTTATTGTTTCTTTATTTCTTTTTTGAAATAAAGTTTTAATAGCATCGTAATTATTGATTATCTCTTTATTTTTATTAATTATTACACTCTAACAAATGTTAGTACACTATTTAAATGTGATAGTAACCATTACCTACGTAACACCGTTTTCTGTCACTAATACGATCATTACGGATAGTTGTTTTGTGTGACCTAATATATAAATATTATATTATATAATATTATCTGGCGACAATATCAACATATAAGAATGAACCTGTAAATTTAAAACATATAAAAAACTCGGTTTGAAAAATTCAACAATTACATTTTAGGGTATATTTAGTTAATGTATACTATTGATTTATATAAAAGAGTCTAGTCAAATGTTAGTAAAATGTGAAATGGTAATTTGATTATATTGGCGCCCATTTTTTAGGATTATTTACGAAAATGACAATATGAGGTCTTAAATAAGCTTTTGACCAATTTGTGGACCAGAAAGCGAAAAAGGAGAAAATCAGACCTTTTTTCTCGGCTTTTTTTTTTT
>BJCN01345582.1:6129-19361 GCA_018326445.1 Flaveria brownii
GAAACAAAAACAAGTTGCTCATACCTTGGCAGAAGCTGTCATGGAGTTCTGGCGCACACTGCAGGTGATTTAACAAGGTTTAAGATGCTATTGTAAACTGAAAAAATAGGTATTCCCTTGACAAAAAATGTAACATTTTGTAATCTGGGTTGTCCCATAATGCAATGATTATTTTTTGGAAAGATTCCTTCCAAATTTACTTATTTTCCCATTAGCAACATCAGAGATATTGGCGAGATTGATTTTGGTAAATGTCTTCAAACTTAGAAGATTAACAAAGCTGATTAATTTGAAAAAAGTCACAACCATCAATGATTTCAAAAGAAAACAATCATCTCTGTCAGCAAATATTGTAAACATTCCAATGTTTAGTTTACGTGCATATAATCAAACTTACTTTATACGAACTACGGAACTAGTTAGATTATTTAAATTTACAAATATTTATATTTAAGGAAGTTGAAGGCTAATAGCTTTACATTGTGACAGGTGAAATGCCATGAATTGGAGTTTGAGGGTCCTAAAAAGGATACTAAACTTGGGCTTCATCAATATGGGCTGAGATTCTTGGAGTACAATAGCTCTTGGGCTCAGTACAGCTCAGCTCAAGCACCTATGACCCCTGATAGGATATCTGATCTTGGCACCATAGGCATTTCATGGGAGGATAATTTAACAGAGGTATGGACTGACAATAAAGTTGTGCGTGTGTTGTTGTTGGGTGTGTGGGGGTGGGGGTAATTGTTCAAAATTGGTCGCACATGGGTTTAAATGGTCGGTTTTGGTTCGTTTAAAAAACCTTTTGTACTACAACTTGTATTTTCTGTAATAACTAGTGTCTCAGATATGATTTACAAATGTTATGTTGTTTTGGTAATAACATATATTATAATAACATGATTTAGTAAGTTCTGATGCATTAAAATAACATTTAGGTGACTTTTGATCTGTTGAACGATTGAAAACCCTTTTTGTAAATTGCAAATAATTTTATATTTACTGTTTTTTATCCATGAATAGAATAAAAGATAAATAATCGACCCAATCATAAGTAAATGGATTGAAACTACCACATCTAGTAGAAACAAAGGAACCTGATCTATACTTGTGTGGTTTAGGCATGACATGCTGCAATGCATGCGGATGATCTTATTTCCTGGAGGCACAATAACGGTCATTGCTTGTATATCCTTATATTTTTCTTGTATGCAGGAGAACCTGTTTTATACCGTACCACCTGGTGCAATTAAGGAATACACAAAATTTATTGAATCTCATTTGCTACAATGTGAGGTAAAAACATTACTCAAGGGTGAGATCTTGGAAGTATGCTATGTTTTTTGGTACAAGGCTTGTTTGTTTGTATATTTCTTTCATGTCATTTTAGTTATGGTTTTTTAATGTTTACTGTTTCGAATAGTGAACAACAAAATACGTATTCTCATATATGATGCTACTGTTTAGATGTCTCATATTACTCATCTTTTGTGGTAATCTCATTCATGCTTGAGTCAATCCCTTTTGGAATATGTTCAACAAAAATACTTCTTGTGACCGTATTGTTTGCTTATAGCTTACAGATTGTATTTAACAAAAAAAAAAAATTCCCACCTTTTCCTATTTTAGCTTAGCCTGATTATGTATTTTTTTCCTTCTTTAGAGAACTGATAGTAGCATGCAAGAAGTGGTGAATGTCCATGGATATGATGCTGTAACAGGTATATTAGTCTTGCTTCAAGTCACTTGGAGCTTTATTAGTAGACATGACAAACTGAGCGAGCCGGGTAACAGGTCAAAACTGGGCCTGGTTGACACTTGTTCATAGTTTTCAGACCTTTTGTATTTATTTTGAACAGTGAACTTTCACACTCTTAAACCTACTTCCTAAATCTACCAAATATGTCCACCATGGGACTAGAACCCTCTACTCTTGGGGAGGGACACCATTCCAACACACCTTGGGTACCATTGGGCCAAAGGCCCTTTGGTTTGCATGTCACGTATGATTACAAACTTATATTATTTCAACAACAATAATAAACTCTCTTTAATAAAATGATATATGAGTTCTTAAGCCCTAAAAGGATACTTTAAGATGCTTTTTTGACAAACAACCTGTTTTTTTAATTCCACTATTTTTTTTCTGTTACCCATTTGACCCATCAAAGATAAATACAGTACTTGAATTGATCCGTGAAAAACTCTAACCATGTAGCCACTGAATCACAAGATGATACACTTGAAGAAGATGAGGGAGAAACAAACCCATATTATTTACCGGAAGCATTTGGAGGTAGTAGATCATCAAGACCAGCTCAAAAGAAAACGAAACGCTTCCGGCCATACGGACAAAGATCATATGATACAGGTCGTGGTTCGCCATTCATGCAATCCCATGAAAGAGCTATTGGGCCTCAACCTTCAATATTAAGTGGGAAACGACCCACCAACAGTATAAATGTTTCAATTCCCATAAAACGTGTAAGAACCGCTTCCAGACCGAGGTTTTCTGGACCCACAGGCTTCATCCAGGCACCGAGTAGACCCGATGCTTCAAGTGGTGATAACAATTCCTTTCAGGATGAACAAAGTTCTTTACATGGTGGGTCCCACATATCCAACAATATGGAAGTGGAGTCAGTGGGGGAGTATGAAAAACAGTTAAATTTGGACATGACAGAAGTATCCAACAGACCTAGAAAGAAAAAGAAGATTAAACATCCTGTATGTAAATGTTTGGTTTAACTCCAAAAATGTTATGTAGTTGCCATTCTTTGTATCTTGATTTTAATTTTGTCTTATGCTGTTTGCAGGGATCCATGTTTGATCAACAATGGCAGCTTGATTCTAATTTTCAGAATGACCAGGTGATGTTTTATTATTATTTTTCTATTCAGTAATTCAAAACATGAAAAGAACTGATTATTACAAGTTTATATTGTTTTATAGACTAATAATAGTAATAAAAGATTTTCAAGAGTAGGGGGTTATGCAGTTTGAGCAATGGGTCAAAATGAGCTTACCCACAAATCATTTTTTTATTCTTGTGTTAAGTTTTATAAATAATGTCTTAAATAGGTTTACAATAAAAAATAATTTTATTAATAAGGCACTCTAGTTTGTGAAGAATTCAAACTTCTTTCAATACATGGATTTAACCTAAATCATAACGCATTTGAGAACATTATAAATGAAATTTAATCCATTTGATGTGTTGAGAAAAAACATAACCTAAATCCATCCATTTGTTCGTAAATGGGTCAAAATGGCCACCTCTACAATGGTGGTCATATTTTATATTACATACTCAACAAATATAATGTTTCATTTTATTCTTTAATGAATGACATCCAATACCTTACTTGTTCATTGGAATACAGAAGGATCACTTGAAGAGAAGGCTGGATGCTAGTCAATTTGATTCCAATGGAAACAGTGGTATATCTCTTTTTTCTCAAAATATCTGTATTTTTGGTTTATCTAGATTAGTGATTTTAAAAGTTGCAATCTCGACCCATTTATTATGAATAGGTTGATTCGGGTTATGTTTTTATCTCTAATGGATCAGAGGGGCTAAGTCATAAAATATAGTCAAAAAGGAAAAGAGTTAAATGGATTGAAAATGTTAACACACTAATTTTTGATTAATAATATAATATACTTCCTCTAGCCGTGTTTAACGGCTAACACACTAATCCTTTGAAAAAGGTAAAACGTTGGACAAATATTTTGGGTCAACACAACTTGACATTCAATGGAACAAAAGTTGCCTGTTTTGATCCATTACCCGGTCCACCCATCTTACCACGTAAAGTGATTTCATATGTTTGGTTTTGTTTGCGATCACATCTTGCAAACCTCATGATGATTTGTTTGGTCAACATATCATGAAAACTTTGAAGATATTAATGCAAGCAGCCAAGCAGTAGATAATTATTCTTACACAAAATTTCCTTATCAGTGGCTTCTCAGACAAGTAATATGTCCAACTCAAATAAGTTCATGAAATTTCTTGTTCGTGATCGTGGAAGGAAATCTAAGTCGCTTAAGGTACTATGAAGTGATTATAAAGCCTTCTAATTGTCCTCTTACATGGTTTCTTAACTAAAAAAAAAATAAAATCTGCAGACCCCTGCTGGACAGCAAGGTTTTGGAAGTCCATGGTCCTTATTTGAAGATCAGGTTATTTTTGTATTCTACTATTATATTTTTTTTGACAAATTGATGTATTGTTTGTCATATAGAATATAGAATATTGTTTGTCACCTCAGGCCCTTGTTGTGCTGGTCCATGATATGGGTGCCAACTGGGAACTCGTAAGTGATGCCATGAACAGCATTTTGCAATTAAAGGTAACTACTGTGTGAACGTGTTATTTTTGATATGTTTTATTTATGACTACTGTTGTTTAATATATTAATATTCTATTTTAATCAACACCTGAAGTGCATCTGTCGTAATTCCAAAGAATGCAAAGAGCGCCACAAATTATTAATGGATAGGAATAATGGTGATGGTGCTGATAGTGCTGAGGATTCAGGGTCTTCTCAACCTTATCCATCTACTTTGCCTGGCATTCCAGAGGTAATATTTATTTTTCTACATGCTTAGTGAACGTGCAATAAATAATTTATAAGTTAAATACTTTTAAAAAACTATACTAAAGTGATCTAGATGTATGTATTAAAAATACACTTTGGACTACTTTAACTTCAGTGACACACATGACCCGTTTCTTTTGTTAGCTAGCTACTTATGTTTGACCCATTCAACTTGTTTGATATAAAATATATCGCAAATAGACCCATTTTTTAATAAAATGGGTCGAGATTGCCCACCTCTATGTTAGTAGACTTGAGCGTGATGGTTTTGTTTGTTGATTTATCTTACACAGGGAAGTGCAAGACAATTGTTTCAACGGTTGCAAGGACCAATGGAAGAGAATACACTCGAGTCTCATTTTGAAAAGATTATTATGATTTGGCAAAAACAACATTATAAAAAAGCACAGGTGAATTTTTCGACTTTACGTAGTTACTTTGTGATTTTTAATATTGTATGCATAATTTGAGTTTTGAAATGATGCAAGTTTAACTTCTACATCTTTTCTTTCAGAAGGATAATCGCGACCCCAAACAATACCAGCAGCCTCATAATTCTCATGCACTTGCTCTTTCTCAAGTCTGCCCTAATAATCTCAACGGTGGACCTGTTCTCACGTAAGTTTTTCTGTTACAAATATAAGATTAAAAACTCTGGTTTCCTCTGATTTAACTTTTAGTTGACAATTTCATTTTATCTAATTTAAATGAAGGCCTCTTGATCTTTGTGATGCAATTTCACCTAGCCCGGATTTTGTTCCTGTTGGTTATCAAGGTCCTCATGCTGGAGGGATACTGGGTCCAAACCATGGCAATGTAGCGTCGGTTGTATCTGGGTCTACCCCGGCTTCCTCACTACCAGGTTCTTCTGCAATGGGTCTTGGCAGTCACTCTGCATCTGCTCCACTTAGTCCTTCTCTTAGGTAATTATCTAAATTATACGGTAATCTAGACCCGTTAATGGATACACAGGTCAATTTGGTTTATTCTTCAAACGGGTGAAACTTCTAAAAGTAAGCTATATCGCGAAATGGTTGAACTGGCCAAGCAGGTCAAAAATCAACCAGAACATATTCACAGTCCCTTAAAACTCCATATTTTGTTCTATATTGAAAGTTAGTTCATCATTGGTAATCATTGCTACAACATAGTAATTCGAGGACAGAAGACAAAGTGTTTGCTGGTCAGTCTGAACCGAATTGGACCACACATTACTTTTTTTGACCCAAACCTCTGTTGAGTTGCTAACCCAGCCCTCTGGTTGTCTTCTTTACTGTAAATAGCCCTTGACATTTGAGAAAGCCTGTTCCGAATTGGTAAAATTTAAAAAAATTAGCTAATGGAAGTGGTTGGAAGTCTCATTGAATCAATATGTTCTTTTTAAATAAACGCATGTGTATTTATAATGATAAAAACCTTTTAATTTAATCTATTTTAAGGTTAAATTATTATCTCAACAATATGTTGTTTTCAATAATACTAAAGACAAGAAGCATTTGTAAGTCGGTCTGACTCAACATATCCCACACGACCCGCTTATATTGTAGTCTCTATTGTAAATGCTTGAGAATTGAGATAACATATTTTTCCTCTTATTCGTATTTAGGGAGGGAAGATATGGGGTTCCTAGAGCAGGTTCCTTATCAATAGACGAGCAACATAGAATACAACATTTGAATCAAATGTCTGCAAGAAACATGCAACAGTCAAGCTTGCCCCCTGGGTCCCACTCAGGAACCAGTCAAGGCATTCGTATGTTACCAGGTGGAACCAATATGGGTGTCATGAGTGGGATGAACAGAAGCATGGCAATGGCTAGACCTGCATTTCAGGGGATTGCCTCTCCATCTATGTTGAATCCTGGTTTGACACCTGGCAATATGCATTCAGGGCCTGCTCCTGGTCAAGGGAACTCGGTCAGACCTCGTGAGGCTTTGCATATGATGAGGGTAAATGTTATATATAGCATTTTCATTTCTTTTGTCCATATTTTATAGTTCATATATATGTATAGGTGGCAAAATGAACGGGCCAGGTAAAGGGTCTAAGATGGTTGGGTGAGTCAAAAAGACTTTTGTCCTTCGAATATTTTTGTATCAAAAATATATGTTTGGCCCGTTTCCATTTGAGCTATTGTTTATTTGAAACCGCATGATTTTTATCGCAGCCAAACCAGAATAGTGAGCATCAGAGGCCAGTTACGGCACCAGATGGTATGGGTTCTGTTCCAAATCAGAATAATACTCGAACACCGGTTCAGTCATACCCACATCCAATGTCACAACAACAGTCTCCACACTTGCCACATCATCTTCAAGGACAGCCTAGTCATCCAGCCTATGGAATGCGTTTCATTAAAGAGAGACAGCTTCATCAACAACGTTTACTACAACAGCAATTTGCTACGTCCAATCCTGTGATGCCACATGTACATTCACAACCACAACAATCTCAAATTCCAGTTTCAGTATCATCTCCTCAAAGTAGCACACAAATACAATCACATGCTTCTCCATCAGTAAATCAAACGCATCAACATCCACAGAAACGTCCAGTACCACCACCTCATGGGCTGGCGCACAACCCTCAAACTGGAGTCAACGTTACGATCAAACAGCCACCACGTCAGCCACCACAGCCGTTTCAACCACCTGCCAGGAAACATCACCCTCAGCAGACAGTTAAAGGTATGAATGGCTTCTCGGGAGGCCAAGAAAATGGCGATGAGCAAAATGGTCAAGGGGCGGCGGCTTCTAAGCAGCCAACACATAATTCTTCTTCAAGTCAATCACAACAAAAGAAACATCCCGGTCAGCCACCAGCTGCTTCCTCAAAGCAAAAACCATCTCACGCGTCATCAGGAGGTTCCATGACTTCTTTCAACCACCGCCAACCGCAGCAGCCACAAAAGGTCCTGGGTCAAACTCAAACAACTACTGGTCAGAGAATGATACAAAATCGAAAAGAAAATGCTTCCGAACTGTCTACAAGCAAGCTTCAAGCCAAAGAAGCAGCTAAAACATCTGAGCCATTTTATGATTCTTCTTCTGGTCCTGTGTCAGATGAGGTTCCAACTCAATCAAACAATGTTGCAGGCACTGGGGGCAGTGAACATTCTGGGTCAGCAGTTAACTATGACGACGCTGGTGTACAGTGGCAAAAGCAGCCGTCTTCATAGCTAATACTTCTCACCTAGTCCGTTAATTTTTGACCCGAATGGAGCACTCTTTAACAGTTTTTGGGTGACTGGTACGGGTCCATTCAGGTTGGGCCGTGTCATTCACATGTAATAGCAATGTACAGGTTTGTTTCCTTTATTTTTCTGCAACCAAATTTTGCATAGTATAAAGCTCTACAGAATTAGAGGTTGCAATTTCAACCCATTTACATATGAATGGTTGTATTATATCTATAATGGGTTAATTGAGTATAATGAAAGAATATACTAGCTAAGAAGGAAACGGGTCAAACCTAGTTCATAGTGGCCCCAACTCTGTCTAGTCATATTTTAACGTGGTATGTACAAGTATAGTGAATATTATGCTGTTGTACACCTAAGCTTAGATCTAGCCGTGAATCCCTGTAAAAGCACTCCTGTTTAGTTATAATTTTTATCAAAATTACACGATTCTAGTTAAATACCTTTGAACTATTTATCCTAATTTTACTCCAAAATTTATTTCGTTTACAATGTTGATCATGCCACGCCTTTTTGCTTTCGTAATAAAATTGTCCAGGGAGGAATTTTGAATTATTCGATTGCACATGAAGGCTTTATATAAATCAAGGATTTTAATATAACCCGACTTCTATACTATACACATTGATAAAAAGGTTTTTGAAGCCAATGGTTTTATCAGTAGCAATCTCTCCACCTTAGAGGATAGGTTTGTTTTTATTCTACCACTTTCCTATCAATAATCCTGTTATAAATAAGATTTTACTGGATATATTTGTTTGTAATCCAACTTGATTTCTTACCTAAGTGGTACAATCGCTTTTCCCTTAACAATATATATGTTAATACATGGGTGTTTATTGTTTGAATTCTTTTTTCATATTAGTCAAGTAGTTGACTGCTTACTACTCTATGTTTTTTATGATTTAAAAACAAATGTATTTGAATTAAATTCGAATTTGATTTGAATAAAATAAGGTTATCCGAGTCAAATAATTTAGTTCCTATTTGAATTTGAATTTGGTTTTAAATATTCAAATTCAACGTTTTATTCAAATAAACCGAATTCGGCTCGAATAGTCGCTCCTATATATACAGTTCATGTTACCTTTTATATCCTTTGATTTTTCTTTTTTAATTTTAGTAAAGTTATTAAAGTATTTATGGATGTAAAAGTATATTCATACATGTGTGTATCCAGGTTTAATAGATTGGATTCTTGTTGACTAGTTGCCATAGTGTTTTCACACTTTTTTGATGACCCTTGGACCAAATAACCTGGTGAATATCATCTCTGTTTACTAACAAATCCATATGCAGTGGCATAATAACAATTAATTGTTCTTGCTGACTATCTTCATCATCCCAATCGCCTTCAATGTCACCACTCAGTTGACCGCAATCACCATCTTTGGCGATACCAACTCCAATGAAATCCCCCTTACCCTGGACGTCAAAAACACCCTAGATCAACTTCAATTTACTCTTTGCCGAATGCCGACTATGTACTCTAAAATATTAGAACTCTAGATACTGTACTTCCAAACACACTCAAATCTCATGTTCATGTAAGTCGGGTTGGTCAAAGTTCAAATGACTTCTCAAACCCTTGATTAATTGTTCATGTAAGTCGGGTTGGTCAAAGTTCAAATGACTTCTCAAACCCTTGATTGAAGCAATCGAATCTTATTTATGTCGGTTGGGGATTGTGATGGTTGTGCAGTGTAAAGAAGGTGGATTTAACACCCAAACGGAACGAGCCTGATACGTCATCTATACAGAAATCATATCACAAATATATTTCTTTTAGTACTTAAATGTCACATAATACAACATATAAATGGGATATGCATGGCTTGTCAAAGAAAGTTAACAGAAAAAAAGGGTTATAGAACAAAGATTATAAAGAAAGATGTCCATATCATGTAAGGTAGCATAGATGCAAATAATCAAAATCCAAATCGTAATGTTTCATACACATATATAAACATGCTTGTAAACTTCAACATCTCCCGTACTAGTCAAACTTTACTTGCATAACATGTTTCGTTAAAAAAATTCTAGTGTAACGTATATAGAACATCTTCGAAACACTTTTATATCTCATTGCATACTCTACTTACGGAATTGTTCTTACTTAGACTAGTCTCCTATCATAGACAATTAATGTTAATAATCGTTTAATCATGAAGTAAACCTAAAATGATCAACTTATAACTTAGAAAATCTTAGACACGAATAAGTCAATGCACCTCACACTAGTACTAAGACTACAATAAACCAAACAATGCGTAAGGAGGCTTATAACACACATAATGGTCTTTTCAATTCTATTCTCTATGGATGCACTTAAATTAACTAATCTTAGCTTAACTGAGGGTTTTCAACATACATAGATTAATATATCCACACAAGCAAAAGCTAAAAGCAATTCAATTTAACACACATGATAGGACTCATTACGATGTCATTTGAAGTTCTCCCAAACTCTTGTTCTTCTTCACACATCCCGTGATCCCCATAAGCGCCTGTTACATGTATAAAAACAACAAAAGAAAACACAGTTGAGCAAATTATTGCTCAGTAACAAAAAGAACAATAATAGTGATAACGAGGCGGATAAAGAAAAGCAAATACCAACACATCAAAGCAGAATGAGCTAAATGGATACAATTGATAACAAATCTCGTGATATACAAGAACTGCTAAAACCGAACATGTAATATTGACATCTGAAGTCTGAAAATATAATGTTGATATCTAATCCTGAATTAAAACATATATAATACTGAAATATGATACCAAACTGATCCACACAACATGTTATATCAATAAAATAAGTCGTGTAATATAAGGAAATACACATAGCTCAACCGAGGGGTACATAACTATCTTCATTATGCACCAAATATGTGATGGTATGCGTGGCATACGCACATTTCTCCATCATCCTAAACTGAACCGATCTAAACTAAATTAGGATCGATCCATATGCCTCCAATATAAATGTGGCTAGTGTACTCCCTAAGTACTAACATGTTAACGGAGATGTTTTGAATTAAAAAAAACACTGTCACAAAAAGGTTATGTAATTGATGTCATAATGACATGTTTATGTAATTGATGTCATAATGACATGTTTGACATACTTTGGTAACAGATTAATATGTACGAGGGGTAGTATAACATACTAACTATCTAACGGTAACAACATATTAATACATGTCCATCTTTTTATCTATGAGAACATATAATAATAAATATATATTTACAAGGTCTATTGCATTGTACAAGTCTCACTAACAAGAACTAATAATTAAAAAGGGTCAAGAGAGGAGAACTAAATAATAGATCAAAGTTCCTTAACGTTATATATGACGCCCAAAGGTCAAGTAGGTCGTATTAATAGAAGCAGAGGTATGTATACCAGGTAAAAGTGTCGGAATCCGTACAATAAGGTAACGGAAAACATAATTTCTACTATGATAAATAGAAACCAGAATCCGTATCTTAACCAAAAGACACAATAATGAAGTTTATGTCGTCCTCAACATTACAAGAACCTACGGTTTAACTTTGGTTCGAATTAGATTTACATCACTTAAAATACTTCTACTTATTCGTTAATAGATCGATTCACGATTTATAATATAGCCTATTCATAAACTAAACCAACATATATGCATATTTTTAAATCATTAGTGAAGTTTTTTATTCGCCAAATATGCCTTACTGTTCTAAACTAAAATTCATATCAGCCACCTTAATGATTTTATTAATTATGTGGCTTTTGAATTAGTATGTAATTTGGTTGCCGATAAGGCATAAGCCACCGATAAATTGGTTTGTGAGGAGTTGCTTTATGATTTTCTAAAATGAAGATCATGGGTTAAGTCTAACTTGATGCAATATGTTTCAAGTTGGCTAAAGTTTTATCATAGTAGAAAATTGGGTGGTGGGTTTTTCTCTGAAATGATGGGCGGGCCGGTCACTAGCACTGACTGTTTTCACGGTTATGCGTGGTGTTTCACCAATGGGTTTACCCGAATGATCGAGTTTATAGTGTTCATGTGCCGTTAAGAAAAGATTGTGTCATTTGGTTGTTTTGACTTTAAAATTTTGTAATTTTCTTTGTGTATATGGGATAGGTTTAGAGTGATATTAATTCAATCTCCTATTGCTCACAATACTACATTTCTATGACATAACATGTAAATCAAATGCAACACCAATGATCGACCAAACAAATAAGAGTGTGACAAAACATGCCCACATGTTTTATTACATACAATAAGTAGATAAAAACAGAAGAAATGACAATGATATGTCATATACGTTTTTTGAAATCAACCTACTTTACTACTCGCTAGGAGTGGTATCCTCGAATAGAAATGAATAATGATTCTAAAAGTAGAGTAGGTGTATTGTATACACTGTGCTCAACTATGCGTTGCACCAAGCATCAAACCCGAACCTTGTAACTTCTCACGAGTGATCTGATCACTCCGCTCTTTCATCTCATCCGTCATGTGATATTTCCAATCTCCGACCTCACCTCGTTGGAAAAAAATCCGATTCGCCACCACGCCCCCATTCTTAGCCCTATGCGCCCCGGTCCTGTTCACCTCCAACCCCCTCAAATGCTCAAAACTACAATACCGCACAATCTTTTCCACCAACCCATCCTCCTCTTCTCGAGCCGAAAACGGCACCCCCATAAACTCACCCAACCTCCTCACATGACCCTCAGGGTCCCTCTTAATATCCTCATACTTCAAAAACAACACCTTTTTTAGAGATCGAACACTCGCCTCCCAATACCCCAACACATGGTCCCAATAAGGCCCGTATTCAACAACACCCTCACAAAAACCTATCAACCAACTGATCAAACGAAACCACAGGTTGTGAGTCAGGCCTCAGGTTAACCATAAAGTGCCATAACGACACCACCACGTCCTTCGGGTCCCTACACACGTAAACAATCCTGCACCCCGACTCACCATCCGTGATGCTTGCAGGTAACAAATTATACGCGAAATGTTGAGTGGTTGAAGCCACTAAACAATAGTGGCAAACATTGTTGAGTGGTTGAAGCCACTAATTAGTAGTGGCAAACATTGTTGAGTAGTGGTTTACAACTCTTCCACTATTGATGGTTCAAAATCAATGTTGTAGTGTATAAATAGGTCTCTTGTATTTGTATCAAATCATCCCTCATAAGCATCTCAATAAACATTCCCCAGTTACCCAGTGGATGTAGGTCAGTTTAGACCGAACCACTTAAATTCTTGTGCGCTCGTGTGTGTTCTTACTTATTGATATCCTAACAACTGGTATCAGAGTACCAGGCTCTTGACAGACTCACACGAATAGAGAAAAAGGTGAAGACTGGTGAGCGAAATCAGAGTTAGCGTTCTGATCAGAGATCGCAGAAGACACCGCCGGCTTAG
>BJCN01345615.1:0-20233 GCA_018326445.1 Flaveria brownii
TCTCTAAAGATGGGTTGGAGGAGACAGTGGTTAACGCGGTCAAAGATTATAGGGATTCCGGTTTTCCAGATCTTGTCCTTTTGGGCAAGCTTAAAAAGATTAAAGGGGCGATAATTGAATGGCGAAAACAGAAGGTTGGCTTGGAACTTGAGGAGGAAAACAATTTAAAGCAAGAGCTTTTGGAATTGGACCGGATGGTTGAGAATAAGGATTTAACGGAAGCAGAACTTTGGGTTTATGAAGAAGTCGCCAAAAAGATTAAGGAGATTGATACGGGAAGAGTGAAGGATATTCGGCAAAAGGCTAGGGTGAAATGGGCCAAGGAAGGGGATGAAAATTCCGCATACTTTCACGGGTTGTTGAACAAAAGAAAGGTTAGTAATTTTCTTCCGGGTTTGTTGGTTAATAATGAATGGGTTTTTAAACCGTCAAGAGTCAAACAAGAGGTGCACCGGTTCTTTAAGAATCGCTTCGCTGAAGACATGAAGATTAGACCGGGTCTCGTTTGCTATGATCTAAAAATATTGAATGATGTTGATTCGTCGGAGTTGGTGAAACCGTTTGAAGTGAAGGAGATTAAAGACGCGGTTTTTGATTGTGGGAGTGATAAAGCCCCGGGGCCTGACGGTTTCAATTTTCGTTTTATTAAAAGATTCTGGCATTTATTTGAAGATGATTTTCTAAATATCATGAATGAGTTTGCGACTTCTGGGGTGATCAGTAGAGGAGTTGGTTCGTCTTTTATTACTCTTATTCCCAAAGTCAATGACCCGGTTAGCTTAGCTGAGTATCGTCCGATAACGCTTATTGGCGTCATTAGCAAAGTAATTTCCAAAATCTTGGCTAATAGAATTAAAATGGTGATGGGAAAGATTACCCATGAGACGCAGTCCGCTTTTTTGTCGGGGAGGTATATCTTGGACGGGCCCCTTATTATTAGTGAAATCATCTCGTGGGCTAAAAAGCAAGGTAAAAATTTATTTTTGTTCAAGATTGATTTTGAGAAAGCCTACGATAACGTTCATTGGGAGTTTTTGATTTCGGTAATGAGACAAATGAACTTTCCCGAAGTTTGGTGTAATTGGATTAGAGGCATTCTTGTTTCGGCTAGATCGTCAGTGTTGGTAAATGGTGCCCCTACATTTGAATTCGCGTGTGAAAAAGGAATCCGTCAAGGTGATCCCCTCTCCCCGTTTTTGTTTATTATTGTGATGGAAGCGTTTTCAAGTATGGTTCGGAAGGCTTGTGATAGTGGGGCTTTTGACGGCGTCCGGTTATCTAATGGTCAGTTAACGGTGTCTCACTTATTATACGCGGATGATGCTATGGTTATGGGTGAGTGGTCCGATTTTAATTTTATTGCATTGAAGAGAATACTTCGGCTTTTTCATTTAGTTTCTGGCCTTCGGATTAATCTTAATAAATCGACGCTTTTTGGTATTGGTAAAAATTTGGAAGTTGAGTCTAAAGCTACGGGTTTGGGCTGTAGACCTGGTTCTACTCCTTTTAAATACCTTGGTATTCTGGTAGGCGCCAACATGAACCGGATAAATAGTTGGGAGGTTGTGGTTGAAGTGTTTAAGAGAAGACTCTCCCGTTGGAAGGCTACAATAATGTCGATAGCGGGTAGATTAACGTTGATCTCCTCGGTTCTTGAAAGCCTCCCGTCATATTTCTTTGCATTATACAAGGCTCCAAAGGCTGTCTTTGACAAGTTGGAAGCTATTATGCGGAGATTTTTGTGGGGAGGTAGTGAAGATAGAAATAAGATTCATTGGGTAGCTTGGGAGGAGGTTACGAAATCAAAAAATAAAGGAGGGTTGGGGATTAATAAGCTCGAGGATTGTAACAATGCGTTGATTCTTAAATGGTTATGGCGGTATAGAGTTGAACCGGATGCGTTATGGAAGAAGGTTATAGATGCTATTCACGCGTCTAATAGGAGTTGGGAACCTATTCCTTTTAAGAAGTCTATCCCGGGTGTTTGGAGCAAGATCGTTTTGTTGGGGTCTCGGATAAAGCGACAAGGTAAAAGTTTTGTTAATCTTATTCGGGGTAAAGTCAGTAACGGTAAAAGGGTTCGCTTCTGGATCGATCCTTGGATAGAAGATTGCAGCCTCAAGGAGTGGTTTCCTGATTTGTTTCGGTTGGAGCAAGATAAATTTTGCTCGGTGGAAGATAGACTCGCTAGTGTTGGGCAGCGGCATGTGGTGCAATGGTCTTGGAGGCACTATCCTGATTCGCCTGTAGAGGTTCAACAGATGATTCAATTACACAGAAGCTTATCCGGTGTGGAAATTTCAGACAAGGAGGACGAGTGGTATTGGTCTTATGGTTCGAATCTCATTGTTTCTGTCAAGGATAATCGACAATGGTTGAAAGAAGGCAGCAACGTTAGTAACGATTTTGAGTTCAAGTGGTGTAATTGGATCCCTAATAAGTGTAACATCTTCATGTGGAGGGCGCTTAGAGATCGTATCCCGACTACTAAAGCTCTTCTTCGCAGAAATGTCAATGTGGGAGCGGACGTTTGCAAGTTATGTGGAGATAGTGAAGAATCTACGGGCCATCTTTTCTCGGGCTGTGGGCTTGCTATGGGTGTGTGGGCTGGAATTTCGTCATGGTGCAAGCTCCCTCCTATGTTCCTTTTTTCGGTTAGTGATATTATAAAAATGGTCGATTATATGCAACTTTCAGGAGTCAAGAAAGATATGGTTTACGGGGTTCTTATAACTGCGTGTTGGAGGATTTGGAAGGCTAGAAATGAAAAGGCATTCACTAACATTATTCCGGACGTGGTCAAGATTGTGGCGGACGTAAAAGCTTTGGGATTTCTTTGGTACAAGAGTAGATATAAAAATGGTACGGTAGATTGGAAACGGTGGTGCAATTTTATTTTTGATGTAACTTAACTTGTTGTTTTTTGGCTTATCTCTAGCTTAGAGATGTAGCCGTGTTTTTTGGTGTTAATGAAATTTGCCTTCCCAAAAAATATGAAATACTAGTTACTGTCTTATTATATACTATAGAAGACATAGACTATAGATAGTATGTTTTAGGATTATAAATTCTTCAAGGTTTTGATATTCTTTAACGAACTCGAACAATTCCCTTAGTGAGTTTATTTCGTAACTCCTTTATATTTTTGCAGCAAGAATCTAAACTTAAACTAGTTGATCCTCAAAGTATTTCCAAGTTTGTTAAATATCATTTTAACATAATTATTTTGTTATAAACGCGATCATTTTTTTATGAAACCTTTCAATATAATACCTAACAATTCCTTTTTTGGCATTGGAATTGGTATTTCATCCATTTACATGCATTCGAAAATATTAATTGCAATAATTTTGGTTAACTATATATATTATTATGTTGTTTATAACTTTATATTGTAGTATTTTAATACGACTCATTTTTAATATACCGAATGTTAGGCCCATTGGCCAAACCACAAAGAAAGAAATACGAAAAATATATTTTAGCAATTCGTGAGATTGCAATGTCAATGTAAGTTAAATAAGTATATAAATAAAAGATTTTATCAATAGAAGTATATAGGCATTCTATGATAAACTACGTACAAAAAGTATAGAGAAGTATGCCTTATATTATATCCATGCCCACTTATTTAAAAAAATATCTTCTTAATTTATTTTTTGTAATTATAACTAACCTTTTATAGCATCTAAATAATGAAGTGACACACAGGCATGTTAGCAAAAATCAGTGTCGCATCACCATTTTATCGTATAAAATTTTATACGATGATAAAACACTAATTAATAGTCCATTACATGTAACGCAACCATGAATGTTAATAAAATCTAAGTAAACTTAATTAAAATTCCATCTTTTGTTTTAATAAACCTCTTAGCATTATAGATAAAACTTTACATACATAATCTAAATCTAATCCAATTGCATGCTTTAATGATCCACATGCTTACAAAGGGGACTAAAACCACCACCACCACCACCACCACCATATGCATGTTTCCGGCGGCAACCGCCGTCCTCCACCACTCTCTCCACCTATCCACCACCATGTGCCACCACAACTGCCGCCGCTGCCGCCGCCTCATTCTCCTAACACGACGAAGTTCTAGACTAATCACCTTCCTAATTGATATTAAGTATGTGTCCACATCATGATCGCGTAAAATGGCTCCCTCTGAGCCATACGCGCATCGGTCGGTTAGTATCTCTAGCGGGTGAGGCGTGTTCAAGAAAAGCGACTGCGCGGCTCGGGTTTGCTTGTTCGCCACGTTAGGGTCTGAGGCTTGAGACCTTAGAACATATAAACCACTGCCTTGAGGAAGAAGTTCATGGCTTGGTGATAGTTTTGCATCGGGTTGTAGAACTAAGAATTCCCCCATTGGTGCATACAATAGATTCTGTCATTTTAAAAATAATAATAATAATAATAATTACTTTTACTTGAAATAAAAAATAAAAGTATTTGTATAAAAACATGTTATATTGGGTTGTATTTTATTTATAATATTTTGTATAAACATGTAAATTTTGGTTGAAGTTTTTTTTAGTTAAATCTTAAACAGGTTAATATAAAAAGAGTCACAAACAATATATGAAAATGCCTTTCACAAACAAATATTTCTACCAAAAATCTTGTTCATGAGGCCAAACTTACCTACTTTTCAATGGATAAATTAAGAGATAAATCAAAGAAAGATACCTGACTTAGAAAATTATTTTATTATTTTATCTTAGAGAATTTATTTTAATTATATAATGTAAGCAAATTAGATACATTATTTTGTTGTTTTTCTTAAATTTACATATATCCCATTGTTTGCCCTCATTTATTGAGAAGTTAATTAAAAGGAGGAAAAAATATATGTGTATAGTTAACTCAACCTGGTCTGTTTTAACGCATAAATGAACTTTTATATTATTGTCCTGAAACTATTTTGACTTGCTAACTGAAATGTCAATTTACCTGGTTATTAAGGCATGGGTGATTCCGAAAATTCCCATTTACGACCTTGAGAAGGTGAGCGACTCGAGTGGGATAATTGCAAGAGAAGGCTCGAGGTACAATGTCACGATGCATTGTGATCCCTTGAAGATGGTTTCTTGGTAATCCGAGGTTTTGAAGAAGACGATCACCACCACACATTACCCATGGGGCTCCAAATGTGATAACAGGTAGTAACGAGGAAGGATGAACTTGACCTCTTATTAATAACATTAGATTTACTAGCAATGACAAACTTCCACCAAGAGAGTGTCCCGTTAGACGAATTGTTGCTCGATTTCCATGGCGCTGAAGGTGGTCGTGTACATAAGGCAACATTTCTTCGTATACCACCTTAGCCGCCTCGTATATACCTCTATGCACTATCGCGTCCATTGCCTAAACGTGACATTAGTCTAGTAAAAATGATCTAGTAAAAATAATGTTTAAGTTTATGTAACATTATCGATTGAAGTATGAAAATACATCGTTATAACAATATATTTTCCTCTTGTATAACACATTTTGTTTATGAATTTAGTAAAATGTTTTTGAGTTTTAATTTCATATTTAACCAACTAAAGCTAACTTGGATGAAAATTTTTCTTAATTCTAATTTTATTTTTCTTAAATTAAATAAATAGAGAAATTGAAAACTAAAATCTCACCTCAAACTGAATTGGCTCAAAGAGTAGATTGGCTTGCCATGATGCAATAGATTCAGAGCCCTACAAAAAATACATTTATCATTTATTCAATAACATGCAAGCTTTTAATAGGAAACCTAAGAAAACGTCAATTGTTATTCAAAATTGAAAAAACCTAACAATTTCATACAAGTTACTAAACTATTTTTTTATCAAAATATGACCTATATTATTTTAATGGTTGAAAAATAAGTATATTACATGTATTAGTAAAATAATAAAATAAATTGTTAGTTTATATTTTAAGGATAAATTGTTAGTTTATATTTTAAGGCTTTCTTTATCATGAAATGTTTAACTAGGACTCACCTGAATGACAAAATACCTAGTGTTGCTTTCATCGTCATCACAAATGTACCATTCACATGGTGATGAATATAAAGGATTCGAATCATCAACAACATCAACATTCTCCATGTCATGTTGGACCTTCTCTGATGTCTTGTCTTTCATGGCTTTCTTTTCTAAAGAAGATATAATGAAAAGAAGTTTATGACGTCTTAGGAGATTTCCAAACTGTCAAACGAAACGATATTAGTTACTTTTGTTATAATCATACATAATTTACAACATTAATTTCTAAAAAAAATCCAAACATGTCAAAATGTTATCACTTTAGAGTTTGTAGACTATCACCATAAATAGATTTATACCATTTTCAGTTTTTCAAGCGATCTTTGTTATTAAATCTCTAACCTAAATCCAGTCAATCATTTTAATCACACAAACGTGAACAGTTGAGTCCACCGAATGACGCTTGACTGGATTTAAGTTAGTAGTCACATAACTAGAGATTATTCGAAATAAAAAATTACAAATATGTAACGTTTCATAACAGATTTAACATATATTATAAGTTAAAATCCCTTAAGAAAATAGAAAAAGAACCTTGATTTTTGGTATGGTGTAAGATAAACTCCCCAAATAAGCCATTTTAGCATACAATCTTGCTTCACTTAAAGAAACCTTCCAAAGTAACTTTGAAAATGATCTCCTATCAAATTCATCATCTTCATCATCATCATCAACTCTACATGCATCACACTCATGATCAATCAAAACCTCATTATGATCATCATCTTCTTCATTCAAATCTTGAACCCTATGATCATTATCCTCAGTTTTCCACAATGATCTCACTTGCAAAACTCGTAACACCCAATTCCCATTTCGCCCCTCGTCGTCCTCCCTCTCTCCGATTTCATCAACCGCATTCGTGTCCTCCACCGCCATTGTCTCGTGTCGGTTACACTTTCTAGTGATCAAAGATGTAAGGGGGTGTTTGAAGGAGAAAACAATATCCCAAGGGACTTTTTTTGAATTTTGTGTCGAGATAACGCGTGTGGCGGTCGGGGAGGTGGTGATGTGAGATGGGTTTGTGAGGGTTTCGCCGGAGATGGTGATCGGAGTGGTCATGGTGGTTAGCCGGAGACCGGCCATCGGAATTTTTTTTCCGGTGGAGTTTGTTAAAAGTAATTAAGGGTGTACGTTTTGAAGGGAAAAGAGGTATGTTGTGCGTTTATTACCGAAGCCTTCACACATGTACATGTTGTTTTGAGTGTCATTTTCCCTCGGTTTTCTTTCGTTTATGACTTTTTAAACTTTTGGAATTATGTTTTTTTTATATATATATATAAAAATGAGAGAATATATTATAAAATACTCTTAAGACTATCCACAAGTTAACCCATTTTCCCATTATCTTATTCTCAGAGCATTCACACTCACTTTCAAATCTTTATCTTCGTCCTTATATTTATATAAAAACATTACTTTTTATTATTATTTTTAATTAAATAATATTTTTTATATCTTTGCTATTATATTTTTCTTTTTCTTCACGCACAACCACTTTAAAAATGTTAAAAAATTTATGACTGTTGTATCGTATTTCTTCAAATATGAGAAATCACGGTATAATCTTTATAAATTTCGATTTTCTTCACTCACAACCACTTATAATCATCTCTAATAATATAAGACACACACTAATATTAAAATGAGAAACCTACTGTGAATGCTCTTACAAATAAACTCAATCAACCCGTCGCATAAGTTTTTAACTCATTATTTCTGCAAACTTATTTATATCCAATGATACAAGCATTCTTGGAAACCCACACATTTTCACATCATTACAACTTTTACAAGTTATTAGTGCAAGTGTACAAGTGATAAAACTAGAGAGAGTGTGTGTTGTTTGCATTTGAGACGTGTGAATGCGCTTGGGTAAATGTGGAAGCAACGTGTATGAGCTCCTTCAGTGGAAAAGTGAAACATGATAGTCTAACAAAGATTTATATATATTTTTATTTAGTTAAGGTGGTTTTAGACAGTAAGATTTTAAAAAAAAAGTTTCATAAGTTGAAAGATCTAATACCATGTTTAGTGACTTTAAAAGAAAACTATGAATGAATTTAGTTGAGTAACCCTAATTTATTTACCATTGGATGAATTATCTCCTTTAACTATATTTGTTTAAAAGATAATATATGGAGGTACGTGTAATATGTTAAAATTGTTGTTATTTAAAAGTTTAATAGTTATTTTTGATGAATATGACTTAATGGTTTTATAAAGTTTCTAAACTAGTGTTGATCGATTACAACGTATTATATGTTAAAGCTTAAAACTGTGATTTTATGTTGAAAATCAAAGGCATTTTCCTCAATTGATTATTAATATAGTTTCGTCGATATTTGCATCGACGAGATTGTGGTTGCTCGAGTCCGAATGAAATCTGAGTAAATGTATTGCATCCATTTACAATCTGAAATCTAAAGATGAATATATTCCCGTTCAAATTTATGTTGTGATGGTAACATTGGCTAATCCTACTTATTAACTATTTTTGGGGGGTTAACATATGCACCTTTCTAAGTAACATGCAATTAGTAAGATACTTAACACAATTTCTTAGTTTTGAGCAACAAGATATGGTTTAACAACTCCTAGCAATAATTTACATATCTCTATACTAATAAATAAAAATAAATCTGGACACTTGTCATCATTTTAGACCATCTAATAATTAATTTTCCCGCTTCTTTATCCTCTTAACTATTAATGGTATAATATCTATTCATTAATTAATAACTATCCATAATTAAAATTTCAAATATGTTAACTTCAAATTTTCAATTATGTGTAATACATAAGTTTATTCGATCCGTATAATACACAATACTTAAAACATAACTTTTTATGTTATTAAATATGTAACAGTAAATTTATTTAACCCGTGTATTACACGGGATTATAACCTAGTCATAGTAATATAATTGGATTACTGTTAGAACTACATGGGAATTAGTATAGTCTTATTGGGTAGTTTTCTATTAATAGGGATATCTGGCATAGTTTTACTCTTGTATTTTGACCCGTCAAATTTTCTCGGACAAAGTTATGAAAACGAATACAAAAACATTCTACTATAACCCAACGTCTACACATTCGGTCTATTGTTGGCTCGCTTTTTTCACGGTGGATTTAACATAGAATAGAATATACATCATAAACTTGATCAAGTAAAGACTCTTAAGTTTCCAAAAAAACTACCGTCGCATCCGTTTCATTACTTCTAACAATACCATTTAAAAGATTGCTACTTCAAGATGGCGAACAAGAAGGTTTTATTTTGGAAAAACATCATTATGGGGACATCCACAAGGTAGAGAGGTTCATTGATCAAGGTATGTTTGATAAACATGTTTGTGTCAACGTTTAAACTTTTGGCACGATTAACTAACCGCACGGGAGATTGTACGTAATTAAATTTTAGGCTTGGGCCTGGGACACTCAGATTATTAGGACTCCCATTTTCTTTTAACAAAAAAGTACATGTACATAATCCGACAATTCTTTTTTTTAGACCTAAAAATGTTCAATTGTTGAATTGCCTTTTGGAATTCTAGTTTTAATGTCGTCAACTTCATAGAACAATTGAAATGAAAACATACTGATATGGTCGTTCAAAGAGAGAAAATAAAATGCGACTAAATGCCTACGCTGCAAATAAATAGATCATTGGATTTTTACTTGTCTTAGAGCATTCACACTATAAAATGCATCCCAAGCCGAAATATCACAAGTACCGCCTTGTCTGGGCCATCATTAGGGTTTTGAACTGTATTTTCCAAAAATACAGACTGAACAACAAAATTTCTCATATACTTCACTCACAACCACTTATAATCATATCATATAATATAGGGAATACACTCACATAAACTTAGACGATGGGATGTGAATGCTCTACCTTCCCCATCCACATCCCAATATTTACATTAAAACATTACTTTTTTACCATATCTTTCAATTAAATAATATTTTTACTATATTTATCATTACATTTTCTCTGTTCTCCACTCACAACCACTTTTAAAAATATTAAAATGTTTATGGAGGTTGTACCGTGTTTCCCTAAATATGATGAATCACGATACAATCTTCATAAATTTTCCCTCTCATTCACACACAACCACTCACAATCACTCACAACCATCCTCATAATATAGGACACACGCTCATATAAAAAAATAAAGAAACTAATGTGAATGTTCTTAAGCCCCTAAAATAGTTAAGCCCCCTAGTGTTAGGGGGCCAACATGAATTTCAGGTTATTTTGTTAGCTATGTCATATCTCTGCCAATTTTTAAGGTCTACAAAGTAAAGCAACCCAAAATAGAGATGATCCTCACACAACAAAACTTTATGACATTCGTGCCAGAACAAAAAAAGTGGATCTAAATAGTGATCTAGAAACTATGACAGAACAATGGAGCAAGGTTATGTGCACTGTGCTACCCCTTTTGGCGAATCGAAATGTCGATTAGGTTTAGTAAACTAACCAAGAACAGCTTGGATCTTTGACTTCTGATCCTCTGTTAGTGATGTAGGAAATAAGACCTCGAATGTCACATATAAGTCCCCCTTCTTGTTGCTGTAGTGCAATGGCATCCCTTCGCCTTTAAACTTCCTCACCTCCTTCGGTTTTGTGATTTTCTAAATGACATAAGAATGGTTATTTGCAAAGTCTAATAGAGAAACACAATTAAAGGGTGTTTGGGATTGCTTATTTAAACAACTTATTCTAACAATGATATTCTTCTTTTGATAACCGTGTGAACCCGATACCGAAAAACTCTCGGGGTCTCAAACAGGCAAACACCCCCTTTGTTAAGATATTCAAGTGTATGATATATATGAGTATGTGTATGACAATACATCTTTACTGACCTTTGTACCAATATCCACAAGATGCTCATCAAGGTGTGTAATGGTCTTCTCAAAGCCAGTAAGAGCTTGCACCTAGTAATTTGCAAGGATCTCATTGATTCATGTCATATTTTAACTTGAAAAACATAGATTTTACAATATTATATAACAATTACCAGGGTTATAGTAACAGTTGTGTGAAGGTCATTGCCTTCCCTTCTGAATCGGTCATGTGGTGCCGTATGAATGCGAAACTGCCCGGGATTGGATATTTATTGTTAACACAAATTACAATAGGATCAACTTTCAATGAGCATGTATTACCAATAATATTAACGAACTAACCTTTAGATCTCCAGGTTCACCATCTATGATTGGTTCACCTTCTTCATAAAACACCACCTCCTGTAAAAGGAAAAAGTGGAATTACTGTTGCTATTTGTAACGTGTCGAATGGAACCAAAATTTACATATTTTAAAAGTGTGGTGTAACAATCTACATAAGGGATGAAAAAGAGCGGGAAAAATAGAACAATGAAAAGAAAAAACACAGTTTCTGTTTAAATTGGAATGATATCTTATAGGTGTGGCAATTTCAACTTGTTTACTTATGAATAGGAGCATTTGAGTTAACAAGCTTTAATAGACCTTTTATGAATTCACACATATGTCCCTATACTTTTTTTTTGCATTTTTATATTCCTAGACTTAAAAAATATTACATAAATAGGTCTTTAAAGTTTGGAGACTTCATAAAGTAAAAAAAGGACCTTTTGTTAAATTTTGATAAGTCTATGGATTTAATCACACATATAAGGACTTCTAATAATGAAGTGTTGGAATTTTACTGTCAAGTTTTAAAAGTTAAGGCATTTAGTCACACACGAATGACTAATGTGTGAACTCAACATGAGTCCATAAGTTTTTTTCAACAATTGCCCTTTGCGTTATGATTTTTCTCTAAGGAGTCAAATGATAAAATAAAAAGGAGCCAAAAAGAAAAGACAAATGGTTGAAAGTCTGCCAAAGTGTACTTTTAATTCATAAAACTAACTAGATGGCTTTAGAGCATTCACATTAGGTTTCTTATATTTATGTGAGTATGTTCCTTATATTTTAAGGAATGGTAAAAAGACCAATGGGTTGGAAGTCGGCCAAAGTGTACTTTTAATTCATAAAACTAACTAGATTTAGAGCATTCAAATTAGGTTTCTCTTATATTTATGTGAGTACTGAGTATGTTCCGTATATTTTAAGGAATGATAAAACAAAAGACCAATGGGAGGTTGGAAGTCGGCCAAAGTGTACTTTTAATTCGTAGAACTAACTAGATGGCTTTAGAGCATTCAGAGTAGGTTTCTCATATATATGTGAGTATGTTCCTTATATTTTAAGGAATGGTTGTAAATGATTGTGAGTGGAGGAGAAAGAAAAGTTACCATTCATTTGTATATTTGGGAATCACTGTTCAACCCTTATAAATTTTTTAATATTTTTGAAAGTGGTTGTGAGTAAAGGAGAGAGAAAAGGTAATGATAAAATTATAAAAAATATTATTTAATTGAGAAGTAGAGATAAAAGGTAGTGATTTTTAGTATAATTATAAGGATAAAATTCAAAAACCTGATGCGAATGCTCTTATTATAGATATAGATTCTTATTGTAATAATATATTATTGGAATCATATGCAACTCTTTAATTTTTTTATAAAAGAAAATAGACAAAAAAGTGGTTACTGACTACTTATTGATCAACTGCGCCTGAACTGCACTAAACGTTACTTGTAGCCTTAACCCCCTTTGACCTATTACCAAACCCAACTAATCTTAAACTAAACAGGGTCTAGATCACTACAAGATTATGAGTGAAAGACAAAGTAAGACCATGCAGTGTTTCTGTGTCGTTTTTGGTCTTGCAATAGCCAACGTGAACTACTTGAGTTGAAGGAAAACATAACATTCCAAGATATAAATACAGATTTGATAGAAATAAGTGCTTACTTGCCCATCTTGCATTCCTTTTTCAATATCCACAGTGATGAAGTTTCCTTCTCTTTCATACTTTACATTTGGGCACTGATCACATACCTAAGCATAAAAAGAATGTTTGGTTGATGAAATTATCATTGATAACAATATACTATAGATTAATGATACATGCCAATTGTAGGATATAGTGCCATAATTGTAATACCAGCAATCAGCATAAGGGAGAGTAATGGGTGTTTGGTTTGAGGGTTAAAGGGTTTCATGAATGGGGTCGCTAATCCGTAAAACTGGAATTCTACAGACCCACCTAAGTGGTTGTGCTTAAAATTCATGGCAATTTCCATTCTCATTCCACACTATTATAAAATACATAACCATAGTGATTCTTGAGTGCAAACCAAACGGCGCCTTAGATATTATTAAAGAGATAATGTACCTGCTCTGTCATCTGTTGGTACATCCCTGGACCAATTTGCCTGTGATAAACCTCATTCCTACAGTTGCATCGTCTTTTGCCTGGAGCTGGTTTTAAAATGTTTTTCTCCCTCCATACCTAATATATTTAAGCAACAATTTACAAGATTAAAAAATACATATAATCAGCAGGAACTAGATTAATATACAAACTATCATGAGGAAATAGTTAAAATTTCCTTCTTAAGGAAAAGTATGTTATATTATATATCAACCGCTCCAGAATTGACATTCTAATAAAATTCTAAAACTACTTTTGCATATGAATTATTAAATGGAACTTGGTGTCTTAAGCCTACAATGTGTAGTTAATTAAGGGTTGTACCATTAGCTGGTTAAGGCAGATTAAAAAGTTTTTGTCACCTTTAATGACCCTCCCATGTATAAATCCTCCAACGTTGCATCCAAGTCAACAATGACATCATCACCTCTTGCAACTTTCTCTTCTTCATCATGTCCTCCTCCACCACCACCAAAAAACCTGGAAATTACTTCATGTGGTTAGTTTAGTGCCATGAGTCTGGGACTGGTATTACGCAGTGCTTGGAGTTGCTTATAATAGCTGTTTAACAGCTTGTTGCCTTTAAATGATTGAAATAAGCAACTTCAAACTGCTTAAGTGCTTATTCAGAGCATCTAATTTCATTCAAACATGATCGGATAATCAGTTCAGATAATCAATCCCAATAACCCACAAAACAGCTGTCAATAGCGGATAAGTATTAACTTTTACTAAGCAATCCCAAACACCCCAGTTAGTAAAAAGAGAGCATTAACAACATCTATTAAGTTTGTTACTATTCAGCAGAATAAACATCAGAACTCCTAATTCAAGAGATCTAGTATTATAGCCCAGCCCACTTTCATCTTACCCGGAGATCTAAACTGTACCCTTAACATTATGTGATATCAAACACACATGTCCTACCTGTAAACTTGGAACTCGTTTCCAATGTACACGAAAGTTATTCCAAGGAAGTTGTCTAACACACAGAAAACATAAGCAATTATTCTTGTTTGATCAATAAGTAAATTTTCATTCAGGTGAAAATACTTTAATGGAATACTGCAGATTATGTTGCTTAGGTAATTGATCAACATACAACACCACAAATTCATTTATTTTCTTACAAGATCAAACTAAATCATAGTGCTTCCAGCTTCCAAAAATCATCTTCCTAATCATCCTCCTAACTGATAATTGGCATAAACTTATGTAATCTTGAGTCTATTAGGTAGATTTATATCAAAGAAAACATATAAAAAATAAACATGCCATTATGCCAACTCAGAGACCACCACAAAAAAGTGTAATAGGCTTCATGCCAAGTATTTCATGCTGAATTTGATATTAGAAGCACACATTCAACTTGCAAAATGATTTCGTCCCCCTTTGAGCAAAGCAAAATCATAATTACATTTCAAAATGCTAAAATCTAACTATCTAAACACACATTTGTTGTCGTTACAGATAATCTCCTTATATCGAAAATACATCTAATGAACTAGTCATGTGTATATGTAATTATGTACCCTAGGTTCTTATATCCACGAAACTGATATATAAAATTGTGCAATTAAATGTATAAGCTATTGCCAATATGCATAATCTTACGATTTAAATATATCCTGAATATCCACTCCACCTCCCCTTCCGCCACCAGCAGCATGTTGTTTCAGACCTTCTTCTCCATACCTATCGTATATACTCCTCTTTTCACTGTCCGATAGCACCTCGTAAGCTGAAAAATCAATTCAAACAAATTATCATCTTTCATCATATCCACACATCAACATCGAATGCACAAAATGCATAACAGAACACAAACAATGCAATCACCATTGTTAATCTCTGCAAATTTCTTATTCGCCTCTTCATTTCCTTGATTCTTATCAGGGTGATACTTCAACGCCAGTTTTCTATACGACCGCTTGATCTGATCGTCCGATGCACCCTTCGGAACTTGAAGAATATCATAATAACTCTTCCTGTAAACATAAACATCAAAAATTCCAACAGTTGAGCCCTTTAGATTCACACCAATCGATAAACATTCAACAAAATCATGTAAATGAAATGAAACGGAGAAATTGAAACTTACGCTGCATTAGCAATCAGTAACAGTGATAAGTAAAGTAAGAACAACAGCTTCGATTTACAATCCGCCATGAAATCTAGGGTTTCCGATTTAAATCTAACGAATTATGAGTAAGAATTCGTCAATCAGTTAACGATCGATGCACATAAACACAGTGTTATGCAGTTATCATATAACACTGTGGAATTAGTGAATTACAGACGAACATAACGCAAAAAATTTGGAAGAAATATTATTATCAAATGGAAATCAGTCAATATTTGCAAGTTTACACTTTACACACCGTTTTGCTGACGTGTAAGGAGCAAAAGCAAATTAATGACGAAGAGAGAGGTTACACGCGTATTGACCAATAGGATGGAACCACGTAGGACGCCGATGCCAACGCGTCACTTGCACATTATTTTCCAATTAATTATCATTAAAATTACATTTTTGGTCATATAAAATCATCCAAAATTTTACTTTTCATCTTTAAACTAAAAAGAAGCATAAAAAAACGTTTTCATGTTATTATTTTGACTTGGTTTAAGTCTTTTAAACCATTCTTCATTAGATTTTTAATTTGATTCTTTCGAGTTTACTTTAAATTAAAACAAATAATCCTTTGTTTGACGAAAAAAACTTAAATTGTGACAAAATTAAACAAAATAATCCTTTTATTTTTCATCTTCAAACTAAAAAAACGTTTCCATGTTATTAATTTGACTTAGTGTAAGTCTTTTACCCCATTTTTCATTAGATTTTTACTTTTTCTTTTGAGTTTACTTTAAATTAAAACAAAATAATCCTTTGTTTAACCGAAAAAAAAACTTAAATTGTGATATTACTAAACATGAAGGAAATTTTACTTTATTAAAACGAAATTTATGGTAAACATAAAATACGTAAAATGTAATTTACTCTATAAATAATTATTTGTAATTGTATGTTTTCCGTGCATCCTAAGTAGTAACGGTTTGATTCGTTTGGTTTTAATTTTAATTTAATTTTTGTGATATAAAAAACAATAACTGCTTTACTTATAATCTAAGGTGAACAATTGAAAATTTATATAATGTTATATACAAACACACCTAAAGTGGTGTAGTAGTAATAAGAAGTTAAGAATGCTTATATCCTATTGGTCCATTGAGTAAAAATATCCACTTGTAAAAGTATAATCAAGGTATGTTTATCACAACCCTCTAAGTTATTATCTCTATGCTTTGTTTACAAATTAAATCCATTAAATGAATGGGCCAAAATACTTGACCCATTCTACAAACTAAAAGTTAAACAGGCCAAATGTGGCCCATTAGCCCCACGGGTCATGGGCGACATTGCAAGCCCAACATATCACATAGCCCAAGAAAGGCAATGGCCCTTCCCAATCATTGTTTCACTCAAATCCTTAATTTTAGCTTTCAACCATCTAACAATCTACACAGAGCCAGAGGTTCACCTCTTGGGTTTTTAAAACAAACGTTTGAATATTAACCGAACTAGTTAAGTCAAGAGATGGTCAAACTGGCTCGGTTACAAAACCGGTTAGACTAATACTGATGCAAATGGATATGTTACAGTGTTAAACAATGTCCATCACAAGTCATAAAAAGTTCGGTGAATAACGATTCACGTTATTATGTTTTGACATGATTTTTATAAATTCTATGTTGGGTTTCACCCGTCAATTGAATCTATCTTACATGTCTGTTCGTAACTAGTGTTTTCGCAATAATCCAATGAGAAGATTTTCACAAACATATTAAAAGAATGAAAAAAGAATATATTTTATTAATGTTTTTTCTTCTCTCTCTCAAAATAGTAGTTGTATGTACATTTTCTCTGGTTGATAAAGTATAACCCCTTTTGACAATATCGCACACCTAGAATGTCCAATAATAAATATTTGGTCCATTCTTTACACCAATTTAAAGTTGCGCTACTTACAATTACTCAAACTTGCCATTGTAGTATTGTCACCCTCCCCCAACCTACATACCTAACATATTTAATTCATTAAAATCTGATTGAGACTGACACATATGCTTAATAATCACATGTTATAAAAGAACTAGCATCTCTCAAGTTCATATTAAATTATATACTTTGTTACGAAACATAATTAAAACTAGGTTTTAGCGTCGCGCGTGAGTTTTAATGTAAATCTAACCAAAATCAAAATCAAAATCAAAATGATGATTTAAAACCACAAAAGCAAAATACATAAAGTAAAACACACCAAAACCTCAAATCCATAACACACCAAAACCTCAAATCCATAACATACCAGAACATGCATCACCCAAAAATTAAATCAAAGCCCAACACTATACACAAAACAAACGAAAATCAAAGTCGCAAAAAGGCGTCACAGTCCAAAATAAAAAACCGACGAAAATCAAAGCCCCGAAAAGAGTAAACAAATGGAAAACCCAAAAATCTTATTAGCGAGAATCGTCAGGGTATAGATAACGAAAAAAAGAAAACAGGAACTCGGAGAAACACAACGTCAACAACCCTATAAACAAGCATAATCGAAACAAATCAAAGACATGTGTCCAGACATCAAAAACCCACATAAAAACACCATCTCTAAACCTCGAACCCACACCCAAAACAAACTCAATAAAAACACAAACAAACAAAAGAAAAAAAAAACACCGATCAAAGGTTTTAATGCTAATAGATAATAGATAATACCATTTGAATTCTAATTCTTCTACTGCTGTAATTTGCTACCTTAGTCAACGTCTTTATTAAGCTAATCTTTGTTAATGCTTAACATAGTAAAATCAATGTCTTATATCTTGGTCACACTTAGTTTTGTGGTTGTAGCGACTTACTCTTTTGTAACGTTAAATAAATATGGAGTGTAATTCTTGTATAAAGTGTTAATCTCATAAAAAAAACATAAAAAGCAATAAGAAGGTAAAGGGGATGGTATTTGAGTCCATTTTTAAAAGTAGGTCTTGTGTCTCATAACAACACTCGTGCTTTGACATTTGCACATAACCAACATTGATAACAACACATAGTTTATGTAATTTAAAAACTATATTAAGACATGTGCGATTAACAAGACCATCTAAATTCACTGTCAATGTAACATGTTTAGAAAAAAAATAAAAACACCATGTAAATGTAATATATAGTATAACGACGCGTTCAATAAATGATATCAAAACCGTGTTAATAAGATGACGATATTGTTTATCACACAATCTTTATATTATAATAAAATAGTAACTTGAAGTGTCACATGACAGCACCACAACTATACTCATCAAAATTTTCCCGCCTCTCTCTCATCTTAAATAATTACCTTAATTACTAATAATATTATTTAATATTCTTTAAATTAATAAATTAAAAAAGAGATCTACTTTTTTTTTGAAAGGTGAATTTCATTTAATAATAATACCAAGTTAGTTGTTGTTTCACGAGTTCTATTAATAAATTTTAATATATATTTAAGTAAATTAAAATATTAAATAATATGATTAGTAAATAATATTATTAGTAATTAAGGTAATTATAATTACATTAATAAGTAGATTAATAAGTAGATCTCTTTTTTAATTTATTAATAAATTTTTAAAATTAACATTTTATACGGTTTGTTTTAGAACAAACTGTTTATTTTATTTTTTTTGAAAAAAATTTAAAAACTAAATTTTAAAAAGTTGATATCACTATTTTATTAGTAATAATCATTTCTCACATGTAATTTCAGTCATATCATATCTTAAAATATCATTATATAATAAATAAATTTTATTATTTTAATATTTTATTTATTCAACCCGTGTAATACACGGGTTTACTAAAGCTAGTGTTATATATACTTCAAAAAACACCATCCATATAAAAGTATAGTAAAATCATACACGTGTTAAACATAAAAAAATATAAAAGTTACTTTTTAGAAAATAATAAAAAAATATAAAAGTTAATTTTTTTAAGAAATTGATGAAACTAGTTTTTCTTAAAAAAACAATAAAATATACACATTATATTACTTTTTTTAAATAATAAAAAAAGATAAAAGTTAGTTATGTTTTAAGAAATTGATGAAACTAGTTTTTCTTAAAAATAAAAAGTCAACAAAAGATTGCTAATTCTCTTTTCTACCGCTCGTAACCACAATTACCTTTTAATTAATTATAAAACTAATAAGTGTTAATCTCAATCATTAAACTAATTTGATCAATAGTTTAGATCGTGTTACACTATTTACAAAATTAATGTTTTGGACATGATCACACGCTTATATGCGTGTGAAAGAGAGGATTCATTTTAGAATACTAAATTATTTGGAAAACAATAAAACAGCAAACCAAAATCATTTTATTTTTTAAATCAATTATTCATATTTATAAAATTTTGCGCTTTCTTATGATAAGTGTCTACGAGCATAGAAAAACTCATCAAAGTATTTTTCTTATGTTTTAATCTTTTAATCATTTACCTATACAACGTAGGTTGTCACTAATATGTATATTTTTGTATAATGTATTTATATTTTTTGAATTTTAGGAGAGATAAAAAAGCGTTGCATTCTTATCATTATGTTATATATTTAAAAAAATAATATTAAAAGATTAATTATTCAATTTCTTCTGCATTTTTGACATTACTTAGGTGTTGTTTGTTTTTTCAACAGAAAAACGTCTGCAGTCTGCGGACCACATCTGCAGACATCTGCAGCCAATGTTTTCACGGCCGGATCGGACCGGCCGGTCCGACCGGTCGAACCCGAGATCGGCTTGGTGGCCGGTCCG
>BJCN01345631.1:0-14696 GCA_018326445.1 Flaveria brownii
GATGACCCTGCTGACCTGACATGCATGAAAACAAAAGCACGTCTGAGCATAACGCTCAGTGAACGGAATAACAGATAACAAAAATAAACATACATGATGATAATCAGAGAATAAAATAACATAAGATATATATATCAAATAGAACATAACCCGAGCTAATAATCATATCATATAATAACTAAACAGAGGGAACACAGGTAGCGAGCCCGTGATCCAACGTGAAATGGAGTATGGGCAGACATACAAACCATTCACCAGAGTCCTAAATGGAGTGGTGTGCAACCATCCATCAGGACTTACAAGACTAACCTAGGATCGATCCATACGCCTCTGAGGAGATAATAATATAACAAGACGACCAACATAATTTCAGAGTCCTCTTTAGAGATGCCGTGATCTCAGCTCACCGCCACGGTTGGTGCCACGTTATCGATGCCGCAATAACGCGTCTTGGTCACCCCCAAGATAGGGAGAGCTCGGTTAACAAATTTCAGAAATATAAAGTAGTCTAGCTACTTATAACAAAATCAGAACAACTAACCACATATGACAGGATTCAAAACTGGAGATGAACGGGAATCAAATATGAGACAAGAGTTAGGAATCCGTACCTTATGTTGATAAGGCAAAACAAAACAGATGCAGGTCTTCCTCAACTCTTACTAGAACCTAGAGTTTAATTACAACCCGAATAAGATTTTTATTATACTGAACTCGATTTCATTCGTTGAATTCCGAATTTTCCGACGACGAAACGTTTTATATTCTTACTTACTAATAATGACTCATTGTCTTAGTCTTGTTTGCATGCTATTCCATTTTTAAAGGATCTATACAACATAGGTAGATCCATGTTGTTAACTACTGGAACCAAAATTATAAAACTTCTAATTAAGTAAGCTTTTAATCGCCGGAAATAGTCGGATTATAATAAACTGATCCATGGAACATATATAGCAGCAGATGGTGGGACCTTACCTCGACGAGCAGAATTGAATAAATCAGGAACAAAGCAACAATGTGGCAGGACACAAACACTTACGAGGCTGCACAGTTTGCCCGAAACAAATCAACGGTCACAACAACTTGAAGAATTGAAACGTACTCGTAACCGAAACAAAAGTGGTCTGGACCGTTACCTCAATGGCTAACAGAAAGTGTATCGGAGAGTGCAGCGATGTAAATACACAAATGTTTCGGGCTGCTTCACGGAACAATTTAGAAACATTCATGTTAACTCAAGGATTCACTTATGAACTACGAATATAAAGGAGAATTAAAGTACCGGTAGGTTCATCACCTGATCGCAACCCAAATTGAAATTGAATGTTTCTAAATTGAATGTTACAATTAGGCTGTGTTTGATTCTGGCTGACCGGGCTGACCCGGCTGACCGACTGACTCGCTCAGCGGGTCAGCCCGTTTGTTTTGTAAAAATGGTGCTGCTGACCGAGTCACCTGGGCTGACCATCCTTTATTTTGTGGCTGACCCGGTCCTTTTTTTGAAGGTGCTGACCGAGTCAAGTGATGACCGACCCGACCCTCCTTACAAACACCCCTTAAATAGTTAAATTCGAATAAATTTTTTGAGTAATGAGATAATGACATACTCTGAAGTCTGAAGGGCCTGTATGTATTTCCTGTTTCTTAAAACGACGACGTTTTTGCATTTTCTCACGAACCACCAAGATTTTTGGATGGGTAACCATGTACAGTGCAGAAGCCCAAACGAAACGACGATAATGGCAACTCTCTCTTCTTTCTACCTTCGTTCCCCACCGTCGCCGGTGATTGTTTCGCCGGAATCTCATTGCTCCGGTGTCATATTCCGGCATGAACACACACTTCTTCACCGAACACCTAATTTCCGCAACAAAACCCTACGCCTTCACAGCAGCAGTTCCTCAAACGGACAACCGGAGAAGGAAGAATCGAATTCGAACAGGTTTCTGGATGAGAATGGTGTGGTGGAAGACATGGATGGATATCTCAATTATCTCTCTCTTGAATACGATTCCGTGTGGGACACGAAACCGTCGTGGTAAATCATAAATGTTAATCTAGATTTCGTTAATTTGTTCTTAATTGCGTTGATTATTGTTGTTGTTGTGTTCAATTTGTTTAATCGGTTGTTGTATTGAGAGGCTGATATCGGAAAGGATGAAAACGTGATGAATGAGTGATTTGATCTGTTTTGAGCTGAGCTCTAAGTGTTTGTGTGAATGGCAGTTAAACAAGTTTTTAACATTCATTATCTACAATTGTGTGAGTAGGTGGACTTAGTTCAGATAATTGTTTGATTTTGGCGTTGAATTGGAAAGTGATGGAACATGATGAATCAATGCTTTTGATTTGGATATATGATACACTCCAATGTGATTGTCTTCTGAATCAAACTCGATCTGTTTTAGGTTTTTAGCATTTGACATTATGAATGGAGACATGGGATGATAGGAGGCAAAAGTCTCTAGTTGCAAGGGGTAGCTTATATATCTCCACCACAATCTTCACACGGTCACAATCGGAACTAAATGGATCAGAAGTTTACTGATTAACAGAAGGATTTGACAGAAAGACTCATCCATTATTGCTTTGATGTCATAGATCAATTTCAATCAAATTAGGATACTCGTCCAGCGTTACTTGTATTTGCTATGGTTATAACTTCCTTAATAGACTATACTGGAGATTGGAGGATTTTTGAATGTGTGAATGGAACAAAATGCATGTATTTCCATTATCTTTAGGGAAGTCTAGACATAACATGATACAATTTAATACGAATTCTTAAAACCCATATTTTTTTTTAATTTCTAGGTGTCAACCATGGACGATAACCTTGACCGGAGCATCAGTTGTTGCTGGCAGCTGGCTAGTATTACACAATATTTTAGCTACTTCACTAGCTTCTATTTTAATTGGCATCTGGTGGTACATCTTTCTCTATTCTTACCCAAAGGTACAACCTGACAACTATGAAAAATTCATGTGTCATAGTGCGAGCATCAGGTGTAAGTTAGTCAAGCTACCCGGCTTGGCTTATTAAACGTTCGAGCTTAAGAAGCCACGAGCCATGATCTGATCTCAAGCTAAATAAGCCATGAGTGGAGCTTGAGCTTATTAAAAACAAATGTATATATAGTTAATCCTAAAATTTAATCCGACAGATGAGCCGAGCTCTAGACAGTAAAACCAATCACTAGTTGAGCTCAAGTTTTACATACAAGGCTCATGATGAGCCTAACCAAACATGAGCTTCTAACATAATGTGTGCACTCATTAATTTTATAATGACCAGTCATGAGCTTCTAAGCCTGTTAAACCAGTCACTAGTCAAGCCTAATATTAGAGTAGGTCCGGCATGATTTGCCTACACCCCTCAAATTATATTTAAAAGAACTGGTGAGTAGACTCTAATGCAATGATATTTGTTTTTTGTTTGTTTCAGGCATATACAGAAATGATTGCTGAGCGGAGAAAGAAAGTTACCAGCGGCGTTGAAGACACGTTTGGCTTTAGAAACAGTCCTTAATCTTTGGCTGGAAGAGTGCATCACACAGCTGCCAGGAGGTAGTTTCTTTTGGTATGTAAATTGCAAACTATTTTGAGATCAATGCAACACATATGCATTATAATTGCCTATAATTTTATGCACCACTAGATCGATTTTTCTATCCAGCAGACTAAAAAAGAACAATCTAATACACATTTGACCCATCCCAAAGAATTACACGATCTATTAAACGTGAACAGATTATCAAGTCAAACAGGAACATTTAATAGTAGCTACAGACGAGCTAGATATTGCCCGTGAGTCACATTAGTGGTGGCAAATCAAGTGGCTCAAGCAGGATGTGGGTTTATGTAAGTTGTAACCGGTTAAAACGCTAGATATACAATTAGAAATCAGGTTGGATTTGTCTGGTTTGGCTCTAAACTCACCTATTTGTAAGTCACTTTAAAAATCGAGTTCAGAATTTGATTTCAGCTTGGTTCTAATTTATGTTCCTTCGAGTTAGTTTTGAATATTGAGCGCCATTAAGTGATGGTTTTTTTACCGCCTGGTATATAACATTAGAACCCTGTAACTAATAAGAGATTTTACATATTTCCCCAATCCATAAAATCAATTACACATTTCTTCTTTCTAAAACATGTATATTAAACATATATCCAATTCATAAAAATTAACTTATTAAATGTTATGTTGTCAAAGGCACAAAGCGCACTCAAAGTGCATAGGCCTCGCTCGGAGCCTAGGCACAAAACGTAAAAAAGACGCAGCCCTTAGACAATAAAGGTTCAATGATAAAAAAATAAGAAAAATATGTATTTAGTATATAAAAGTATAAAACTACTATGATTTTTTGAATATGTTTATAAACTAATATAATTAGCAATTAAAATCATCTAACTAATAAAAATATTTTAAAATCTTTAAAGTAAAAGATATTATTATAGTATATATAAACTTGTGTACTGGTTTAAAATTCAAGAAAAACTGAATTCCTTTAATTATGGTCAATAGTATAGTTGTGCAAAAGAACTGCAGCCAATGTTAAAAGCTAAGTTTTTAAATTTAGTTTGTTTTCATTTTCTCATCTTTTCTTTAGATTCCTCTTCAAATTTATGCAATGAGAGCTCAACGGTCTTTGGTCAAATCTGGCCAGAAAGTTGTTGGAAAGTTGTTTTCTAGCTGGAATCTCACCGGAAACGTTGATTTTGGCCAAAATCTCACCGGAAAAAGTGTTTTTGGCCAGAAAAGAACGTTGCGGAAGAGCGCCTTTGACTAAGCAAGGCGTTTTTTGGTGCACCTCGCCTCACTTGAGCGCCTAGGTGCGCGCCTTTGTCGCTTTTGACAACATAGATTAAATGACTATTTTACATTTATTTTTTGCTATGGAATTTCACATATTGATTTTTAATTTGGCGCTTTAGAATTAATAAGATTTGGTTTAAGCGAATATGGAGTTGAGTTTGGTCCATTGTAGAGAGGTGGAATATGCGTATAAGGCAGCTACCTCATCACTGCATTATGGGATTGGTACGTGACACCCTTCCTCTTGTCTTTTGCACATATGGCGTCATTTTAAAAACCAAGACCTCATACGTAGGCGTTGTGAACTTCTGGAAAATGACCATATTATGTTCCATTTGTCTCCTAAAGAACGCTGCGTTTCACAACACCTTTTGTGTACATGGCTGCATGTATGACAAAAGATTATCTTATAGCTTCTATATTCATAGTGAGGGCCGGTCTATTAGTGTAAAAAGAGAAGCATTGGGCTTGGGCCCCTCAAAATTAAAGGTCCCATTTAAAAAAATGATATTGGACATATAAGTAACTAAGTCATCAAATTGATAAACATAGTTATTGTATCTTCAACCTTCTTATACAGTTCCGATTATTGGGCCTCCAAATTGTCTACTGATTGTCAATTTGATATGAACTGTTTCTTCTTAGTTCATTGTTTTAATTTATATGATTACTTCATTCTTTAAATTAGGTTACATACTAGAACTAAAAGTTATATTGTTAGAATTTTTAAACATTATTTAAGCTTTGTTTTGTTTTAAACTTCAATAGGTACTCATCATAGACTATTCGTCACTCATCTCAAATTTGAATTCATAACTGATTAGAACTTATTCTTTTAAGTTAAGGTCGTATGCTCTTGATTTATTTCCTTATTACTTGTTTTAACTACCATGTCATTTGATAAAAAAAAAACACCGAAAGAATTGATGGGCAAGATTTAAGAGTATACAAAGCGACTTATTTACTCTAGATAAAAATGTAGGATTTATATAAATAAATTTTAAATTTTAGTTTACTTGAGGCCTTAAAAAACTTTGAGCCAGTCAAATAGCCAAACACATACCAACCATATAAGATCATACAAAACCTTTAGTTTTAAGTTAAGAGTTCTATTGGTTTATGTTTGGTTGGTTATATTAGATTTTAGTAAGTTTTGATCTATTACTTACGGGGTTGATTTGACCCATTTAGCTGTGTTTTATTTTATAGAATCGAACAGATGAAACAAAAAATAACAATAATAATAATAAACTTTTTAAATGGCTTGAACACCAAATGAGTTTATCTTTAGTACACATGACATTCTTTTATTTAAGAGTTGGGATTTTTTTTTACAATAATTACTTTTACCATCATACTCTGCACATTAATTATATGAAAAAAAAAGTCTAAATTGAGACGTATAGGATGACCGGTAATAATATAGCTCTAATGATGTGGTTAATTTTTATTGTTGCACATATCAAACCCTAATCGTCACATCAAAGGATATAGAGAGGACCATGTTGGAATGAAAACTGAAACTAATGCAGGAGATTAAATCTATCGAGTCATGTATGATAGATTCGTCGGTGCTTATGTTCTAAATGTGGAGGGTTAGTGCGAGTCCGAGGACCAAGTGATTCTACATTCTGATGATTAAGGTTTTATTAAGAGTCTAAGACCATCTATAGTGGTTTCTTTTCATCTTATCATTTTTCAATCATCTTAACGTCACATCCACACCTTTTCACTTTTGAGTGAAAAAACAGTGGGGCCGAGGCCCCCCGGGCCCCAAGTAACCTTCGCCTATGATGCGTTCCTTGAATATGTAATGTAATTGTTAGCTTCTCTTTTCTTGGTCGTTGAGTCGTTGATTTCAATAGTCGGAGGTTAGATATCAATTTCAACATACTGACAAATAGTGTCAACATCGTCTTCTAAAATCATATTATATAATATGATACACACGTACATAGATAGCCTCACTTAATGATGATGATGTGACGACGGCAACAAAGATGACAACAACAGAGTAACAATTGTTCAAAGTGAAATAAGATGAACGTCATATTTTTATGTTAAAACATAAAGAGCTTAAATTTATGTTAAAACATAAAGAGCTTAAATTGTATTTATTTTGAAACAAAAGAAGATTGTTTTATTATATATAACAGTTACTCAAAGGTCCAGGGGTGGGGGGGGGGGGTTGGGGGGGGTTGGAGATGGTTTAAATTGAAGCGGCGTAAGGTTAACACAACACTACGAAAGTTCATCATGCAAAGGTTGATTTCACGGCACAACGCGAAGCTGGCAGTGTTATCGCTCCCTACCGCATGCCACATAAGCACGCCGTGGCCATAAGATCGCTAAACACAACCAAAGGTTGGCACAAGACTGCGAAAGTTCATTGCGGAAAGGTTTGATTTTACGACACGGAAAAGGGGTGGCAGTGTTGCCGCTCCCCTGTCGCACGCTACATAAGCACTTCATGGCCAGCAGCAAGACCACTAAACACAACCTAAGGAAGGGGAGGCAGGAGTTCACCATTCTTGGATTATTTGACACAAGGCTAACAAATTGTTGGACATATAAGATTTCAACAAGATGGTAGGTGCAAACATGATTCACTTACGAGTCAAGACTGAATCAATAACTTACGTTTAAATTTTAAATATCATAGCCGACTAGTTTCAGTTGCATATGATTTTGTTTATAGATAACCATGTCTTGTCAATTCAAGCTCATTTCATCATAAATATATAAATCTTTTTGATTAAATATAAATACAAGCCTTTTAATCTAAAAGAAAAAAATAAAGCAAGTACAATGCTTTTTCTATAAAGATATCTTATATAGAACATTAGAACATATAACATATTATTTACAAATATATATATGTTCGAGGTTTAATGATAATGTGATGTAGGGTTCAAGAAGAGGCCAAATCATTCTACACAGGATCAGAGTAGCCTGTTTCTCACGATTTAGGTTCATGACCTAAAACACCAGCATTACCAATTGCTCAAAGACCACCCCTCACAACCAAACATAAAACTTGATTACAAAAAGCAAGCATATTCAAACCTTTACGTTCACATTTGGGTTCGTGATATCTCAATCCGTTTTCTGATCAAGTGAACGTAAAATTAATCGTTATTTTACATATACACGAATCAGATTGTTCGGGTTATCACGATTAACCCATTATTGAACATCTTTATTAGATGATACATATCTTCTTTGGATTTCTATTTACTCCTATTGCCACTTGACCATAGAACTACCTAACCACCGCCCGATACCCAACCTAGGGCTGGTTTTCTGAACCATGCTGTCACATAGCTCATTTGACAAAGGTGGTTTACCATTTAAGGGCACCTGGCATACCGTCTTTACGGTTTTAGACCTATTTACCATGGAAGAGTAATCATGGCTATGGTTGGGAAAGAATCCCATGGATAACATTCATGTTAAGAATGATCAAAACTGATGCAATTCTAACATTAGTAACTTCTTATGACGCGAAGAAAGCCGTGTCTAGATGGAAATGATTCTTCTCTGCAAAAAATTTCCTCGAGCTGTCTTCCTGAATAGACGAAACTACTAGTAAGCAACACATAACATAGACGCTATTGGCGGCTGGCCAGGCCAAGCAACTTTAAAATGGGTAACTTTATAGTAGTATAGTATAGTACATGTGGCAATGGGTCAGGTACTCAGGTTGGCTTGAACCACAAGGCCACAGACACTATTCATTTTGCAAGTTCTTTTTAGAAAACAATTAGAAGGTTGTAAGCATCAAAGTGCCCTTTGGACGACTTTTGACCATTTTCCTGTTTAGATTAAAGATTATATTTTAGCAATTAGAGATGAAAGATAACCAAATCGTGAAGATGGTAACATTTATAAGCGTGAAAAAAATATTCAAATCATAAGAATTTTCACTCTTAGGATTGCACAAAAAAACTGTTACTTTTTTTTGCATTTATAAATGCAACAATTTTATAAAATTTTCTCAAAAGCGAGTAGAAAAAAGAGTGCAATCAATATATTTATCGTTACGTCCTTGTGATGCGATGAAAGTTACATTTTTGTGGTGGTTGCTAGGCAGCTTGGCTAAGGCATAAGATCAGTATGTGAATATAAAATGTTGATGACGTAGGTGAAAAAGGTACCTAATATTAACTCCTCGGTGTGAAAAAAGTCAAGCAGATAGAAAGTCAACCTCATCCGAACTTTCATCATAAGTTACAAAACTGCCTTCTTGACCATCCTCATTACCACTATCAGAACTGTTATCTGATACGCTCATGAGAAACGAGCCATCAGATGCATGGCTGCATAACTGAGAAGCTAAACTCACATCACTGTTTAAGTCACTGGGAGTTGCTTGTTCAAAATCGAAGTAACTGCAAGTTTTGGACAGGAGTGACATGAAGTTAGACCATAGTTCTAATTACTTAAAGCACCATCTATAATTAGAGGTGGCAATTTTGATCCATTTATATACACATGGGTTGCTTTTAGTTATTTTTATACTTACATTTCTAATGGATCAAGTAGGTTCAGCTAAAAGATTTAACTAAAAAGGTAACAGGTTAAATTGATTGAAAGTAACTGGAAATGTATAAAAGAACTTTCTAAGATGCTTTGATAAAAGAATATTATTATTTGTAATATTATAGTTTCAGAATAATATTTATAGAACTCATAGAAACAGAAAGTATACAAAAGATATTACCAAGGCCACCCATATAGTAAAGCGATTTATCAATCTGGTTTCCTTTATGCAAATTTGGACAACTTCAAAATGCTCTTAAATTGAAATCATTTATAACATCTGGAGTCGTAAACTAAAGTTAGATAAAAAAAAACCCTTGGAATAAACTCGAGTATGTTTTAAAAATCCATCTAATTGATTCGTTTAAATAGACCCGGGAGCCCGGGGAGCGTTTTTGACCTTTTAACAACTTTAGATGAGACAGGACTTTCAATTGGGTGTTTTATCACCTTACAACTTTTTGGCCGTTCTTTTTTGTTGGAATCAGCATTATCATAACTATATTGACACTTGAGTGAACTCTAAAGTTGTTTTGGTATTCAGGCGGCTTTAGTGAAAACTTGGGCAGTCCATGCATATATTATCTTGAAAAAGAATGTAAAATTTTTCGTAATCATACATGCCAGCCCAGGTATTTATAGTAATTTACCAAGTGATACGCCTACCTTCCTTTAGGAAACTCGGCTACAAGAGTGAAATTAGGCCTCTCTTCCAGCAATTGCTTTATAGGAATGAAACTACATAATTGCATAACAGTTATCAAAGAAAAGATGTACACAATGTTATCCTAGTAACTGGCAAGATAAAATAAACCACCATACCTTGCACTATAGCATCTACGGAACCAATCACCATCAGATGCTAGACCTTCTCGGTTGGATATGTCCTGTTTAAATTAAAAATAAAAATTTACCTAGGTATAGATTAAAAAATGAAAACTCAAGCTGTCATTTATTAACAAATAATACACAGGTCGTATATCTGATTACAAAAGTTAATATTATTTTAGCAATATTTATAAATAATGTGATTTAAGAGGTTTTAACTTTTAAACATTAAATAAATACTTTGGGTGATTTTGACTCGTTAGAACATTTAACCCAATTCTTTTTTTAAAGAAACAACCACAGAGAACAGCGAAGAGGTCTAAAGAAATTTATGCATTAGGGGGGCCATTTGTAAACCATAAAATAGAGGTGGCGTATATGATTACAAAAAATTAATATTATTTCAAGAATAATCTGCCTCTTGAACAAAACAATTTTTTGCATTGAAACACACTTTAACAGGTTTTGAGCCGTTTCCTTTTCAGTTATTATTATTTTTACCCATTTGACATGTTAAGAGATAAAAACCCAATTTATAAGTAAATAGGATGAAATAGCCACATCTACATATTTATGCAGCAACAACATAGAAGATTAGTAATTAAATAATTGGTTTTTAACGCACAAGATGTCTAAAGTGCTTGAATTCTCCTGCAAGAACGGTTCCCATAAAGTGCTCAACTTCAATCTGCCAAGAAAAGATGCTTTAAGTTTAAGTGGATATGTGTTAATCAATTTAAATATGAAAGAAATGAGAGACTAAAACAATGCAATTCATACTTCTTTGAGATGCATACAATCTCGTAAGATCATAACCTCCAACTGATATCCACCACCATTGGCACCCAGGTTCCTGCAATCCAACCCTTTGATTATGATCACAACTAAAATGGCAAAAACAGGCGGATTCAGAGGTTGGTGACGGGTCAAAACAGATAATATAGACACGGGTCGGTGGTGTTGGGTTGACTGAAATCATTTATCGTCCAGAAATGTTGATACTTTTCTATGAACTTTAGCGTCTTAATTATTATTTTTTTTCATTTTTTTTAACAAACTGCTTAGGAAGGTTCCATGCATCAATAATACGCTCTCGGGGAATTACGATTTTTGACCTGTTAACTTTTAATCTACTTTTTAATTTACCTGTTTGACCCGTTAGAGATAAATATATCAAAATCAACCCATCCATAAGTAAATGAGCCATATTACCACCTCTAGTCACAACCAAATGATCCATAAGTATTATTGAGTGATTGGAGAATAAGTTCACAATTAACACCCTTACTTTAAAAAGGAACCAGTGAATGAATAAGACATCGAGAAATCAACATGTTTCAATTTGCGAAGCCCCTGGAACATAGATAAACACATCAGACTTGAAATTGTTCACAAACTCAGAGTTCTTTATCAACCGAAAATTAACTAGATCAAAAAAAGTGAGCAATGGCATATATATCTAATTATATAGCTGAATCTTAGATGATGCGCTTCAAGTAATATTTGATATATTTTTAGAATAATGTATTTTTTGCACAAGTATAATTGGATATAAGATAGAAAAAATACTCATAATAAAAGGAAAACCTATTTGGGAGGATACAAGATAGTCCAAGAAACATACCTTGACCAACATACGAATCTTGTAATCTTGTAACTTGAATCCTTTTAGTGCCAAGGTGGTTATGTTAGGGCATTTGTGCACAAATTCACTGCAGGTTGGGCATTTCAAACCATCATCCCTACCTGTACATCATGATAAAAAAATACTCATCATCAATTTAAAAACAAATGCGGCAATTTCCCTCTAGATTTTAAGGGATTTTTCTTTATTACTTTGCTATAATTGAATTCTCATGACATATTATTGACCCAATTATCAATATATCTTAAAAAATCACTTATGATTAAATTTATTTATTATCTTCCATTTTATGGTCACAGTTATTGTTTTTATTTATATTATTATTATTATTATAATTTGTTATAACTAAAAAGGATGGATTTACTAGATTTATGTTAGGGTATTTACTAATTCTTTGTGTAAATGATGTGGTAAGCTGAGTTTCATCCTTGCGTGTCAATTTAAAACACTTGTTATCCTGCAATCTTTCATAATGCCAAAACTGAAAATAAAACAATAATGAAACGGATCTATACCTGTTTTTGATGATTCAAAGACCAATCGCTCTATTAAGGGACAATGCTTGCTCACAGATTCCAATGTTTGCCTCAACTCAACATGCCTATTAACAAATATTAAATTAGCAAGTGAGAAATAGCAGTGCCTGCATTACAGAATCTAGAATAATTGTATAATAGAGATGGACTTACCAAAATGTCCCACTTTAATAGTTGTATTTAGTTTTATTTAATTTGGTCATTAAAATATGTTTTCTGTTATATTTTAGTAATTAATAGTATATTTTGTGTTTTTTTACTCTCCCCTTACCCCAACTAGCTTTGCTATAAGTGAGATTTACTGGGTATATTTGTTTGTTTGTTTGTTTGTGAGTGCTTTTATCTCCATTAAACATCTAAAAGTCTCTGTTTGTTCAATCAGTTGCACGAGGAAGAAGGCTTCTGCCTTTTATGACCAAAACAGAACAAAAGTAACCCAAATATAAGAAAACACACTTTTAGTGACTGAGTAAAAACAATACTAAGTACAAAAACTAAATCCATTTATTTTTGTCAATCTCCCCTTTCTATAGCATTGCAACTGTTAAGTATCAGCCTTCTACACACACACACAAACTCTTTTGTGAGTAAATAATGAACACACGACACACAAGATTTAGAGTGGTTCGGTCAATGTGACCTACGTCCACTTTGCTGCAACTAGGTATGTTATTAATTAGGTGCTCGAGGAATTACAAGTACAATGATATCAATATATAGAGACTAATCTAGGGTTAGGAAACTTAATCCCTAAGTTAGGCCCAAGCCCACATAGAGCCCATTAGAACTGGCTGCCACTAACGAGCCTACAACCCAACAGCAACACCCCCAATGCGCTATAATTTTGCTCTTTATCATGGAAAACAGTCAAATGCAGACTTAACTAAGAGACAGCCTTTACTTCCTTCTCTACGTATCCACACGGAGCAACAAACTAGGGTAGTTAAAGTTTACTTTCCCAGTAACTAGTATTGGTGTCCTGTGTCTATATATTTACATGTTTTATCATTAATCAAATACAACCGAGTCTTTGTTATTCTCAAGTTATCAGAGCAGCTTTGCTGCAAATAATAGATAGTCTTGAATTTAGATGCACAAGCACACAATATATAACAAATACCTAGCATCCACACTGATAGACACTCACTGAGCATACTCAACACCAACAATCAAAGATGAAAAATGATTCACATGCTTAAAACTATGCATGACAAGGAAATTGAGATACATGGCAAAATCAATGGAGGAGACGAGAGAAAATGCCTAAGCCATTTGTCAAGCATTGAATGGATAAAACATACATATCAGACTCATTAAGGAGAAGTGACTTACAGGCCCACAATTTCTAGATCAAGAAGAGAAGGGCAAGCTGATAATGATGCCAACAGTGCAGCATTATCCATTCTTTCAATATTGAACAGGTGCAATCTCCTCAAACGAGCCCTACCCATCATAATCGAGGAGAAGGGAAGAGGCGTCAAAACATAAAAGAACACATGAACAGCTTAAACAAATCATTTCCGAAAGACGAAAACCTACCCAGGTGCACCACCATTCTCACTCAAAGAACTTAAGCACGACCTTGTTAAAATAGAGGACTCTTTTCCTTGTCTGGATCGCTTGTCATTCCATGAAACTCCTGATGCATCACTTGAGTTTCTAATAGTATAAACCAACGGCTCAGAAGAACAGAAAAGAGGAGATGCACAGGGTGGGAGCACGCCAAGTTTGATAGACCTTCACAAGTAACAGATCAAGTAAATAGCTGTATGTCATGTTACAATGCACAGCAGAAAAACTGGGAACTGACTACATAACCGGTCCTGTTGAGTCCTTACGAACTGCCCCTATTTGAACAGTCTCGTTAATGGTCTGATTGGTTAAACCGGCGAACAGGACCGGTGGTTGGACCTGATTTCCAAACTTTTTCTTCAAAAATAGTTTACAGATTCATTTGCTACTTCAGTAGCAGGCCATGGAAACAATGCTACTAACTCAATTACTCGACATAATCATCTATGGTTTCTTAAAGAATAACAAGCAAATAATAACACCTTAGAAAAATTATATGCTCCTACAGACTAAGAGAGCATACCGAAGTGCATTTCCAGCTCGCCGAACCATGGAAGACACTACACCATTGTTCACCTTAGGAACTAACGTGATCAAGTCAATATCAGCAAAACACAAAGGATCCGCAGCACACTTTTGAAAAAACGAACACGTAGCCGCAGCATAACATACGCTTTGCGTATCAAGCATAGCAAAAACCTACAAATCAGTGAACTGTGAATCACCACTCATATCATATTATCACACTATCACC
>BJCN01345634.1:3915-16403 GCA_018326445.1 Flaveria brownii
TGCCTAATTACCTAACCATAAATGCCAAACACCCCTCTAATTACCGAAGAGCTCATGATGCAAGAAAACTGAAATTGAATGATATAGACGGATGTTTGAAACATATATAATTCGTTTAAATTAGGCAAACCATAATTGAATCTGTACTGTCACTAAAAAACAATCCAAGAACCTTGGTTAAACCATATAGATATAAACCTTACAAGAACCCATCATTAGACAATGATCACGAAAAAGATTAGAGAATCATAATAATAAATAGTTTATATACTCTCAATATACAAACTTTTATTAAAAATAACTACAATAGCTTTTCTGACTATCTCTGCTATTACGCAGTCGTACTCGTACTTCTCTTTAAAACTAACGTGTATGAATCAGCCCCAAGGCAGCCAACGCTGCCGCCTTTAAAACCTGTTGCAATCGTCGATCCCCCCCTCCTGGCTCATGCCGTCATTCTTTTTAAATCATCTCATGGGCCTTTGGGCTATTATTTATTCTTTTATTTTTCGTATGGCCTGCTAATTGAACAAAAGATATATGTTGAATTTTAAAGTCCTCTTCACGTGGTCGTCTTTGAACCACTTCTTCACATGGAGTTTTAAGTTTAACAAATACTTCAAGAAATCAATCCATGTGAATTTTTTCAACTTTCATCTTGATCTGCATTCATTTTCAACAAGTAATTCATATTAATAAATATAAATTAAATATATACAATTAAATGAAATACTGATTTATGATATTAGCATTCATAATTTTACTCGTTTTATTATTCTTATTTAACGTTTCATATTACAAATTAATTTTAAATTTAGATAATAACTTTAATAATTCACTAGTCTTTATTTAGTTAAATTAATATCATTTTGGCTCCTAATCTCTTGACATATTTAAACTCTAATATTAACCAATTAGGTATAAATTAAATCCTAAAAGTATGTACTTAAACATAATTAGCACATATAAATCATCCATTGATCAGAAGATCAACGGACCCTCTCTTGTTATGCCCATACTCACTTTGGTTTTAAAATTGATAACTTTGATTTTTGGCATTAATCAAATATTAAAAATGTATAACAACAAGGGTAAAGAACGTATGAAGTTTAGATTCTTAAACATAATAAAATTCTACTTGGTTAATTTTCCGAATCAGCAGAACGTCACGTATGCTCTTATGAAGTCAAGCTAGCAAGAAGCAAGCTGATCGGGAGTTAAATCAAGTTCATTAATAAACTAAACCCGATATTACGGATCATGAATCTAATCGAGCCATTTAAGAAGGGTTTGGTTATTTGGACACTCTATTATTTTAAATCAACACCTTAAAATTTCTATACGGGTATTACGCGTCGTATAGGGGGTCGTATAGCCCTATGCGGGGCGTATAAACCCTCTGACAGCACCCTGAATTTTTCCTCGTAGTCAGTGTCGAAATTTGTTATACGCGTTGTATAGCCCTATATGTGTCGTATAAGGGGATCGTATGGGGTTATATGGGGCGTATATCTCTCTGACACCCACTGAATTTTCCTTGTTTTTAGTAAATTCGACCCTATACCCCGCGTATAGACCCATACGTGACGTATAGAAGATGTCGATTTATCCGGGTGATTGTCTAAATATTAGGACCCTTTAAGAATTCATTTTCTATTTCTAACATTAATCACATAAGGTAACACTTGAATGTCATCAGTGAGGGTAATTTGATATTTTCTTGAAATACAAAACAACTACAACTATTTGAAATATATATTAGTTAGTGTTTAATGTAATTATCTTTAACATAAATACATAATTAGGATATATATTTGATTTGATTAGTGTTTAATGTAATTATCTTTAGCGGTTGGTGGTTATAACTATCGACATACATCAGTAGAAAAAGTAACAGTACAAACTTCATCAATTGTAAGTCATGTCATCACTTATTTTCGCTGATGGTTAGTTATTGTTAAACTAACCAGTTTTTGTCGATCACACTTATGGCTGATGGACCAAGTTGTTATCGGTCTTAATTCTCGTTAAACCCAATCGTGAACAAAAGTGAAGTTGTGACAATGCGTGACATTAACCCATAGTTATATTATTATTATTATTATTATTATTATTATCATTATTATCATTATTATCATTATTATCATCATTATTATTATTACTACTACTACCACCACCATAATGTATAAATATAATAAAAAATTTTATTTAATCTAAAATAGGTCAAAAGAATTCTAGGCTTAATAGTGTTCTTCTATTGGTTTTTACAGAAGTACATTTTGATCATTATGTTAAATTCATTAAGTTATTATGTTTAATACGTCAGGTAATTGTGTCAAATATCAGGTGATTGTGTCAAATATTTTTTCTCATTTTTATATGTATTTATCATTGTATTTATATATTGGATCATCTCATGTTATTTTTATCAATGTTTTTAATTAATATATAATATAATTTATTGTATTCTATTATTACGTGCTACAATTATAAATACACAATGATATTAATTCATCAATTTGTTTTTTAAAACTTATAGTGTTATTTTGTTATTGTTTTAAATGTTTTAGATTAATTAGTTGTTTTTATCATTTGTTTTTGCATACTAGAAATACAAAATAATGTTATTTTATAATTATATTTTTTTAGTTTATTATTTTAGAAAAACACAATTGTTTTAAGAGAAACAAAGTAAAAAAATACACAATAAACTACAATAAAGACATAATGACAAGCGAAAATCATATGAATTGAAAAAAAGTAAAATAAAGTTTTATTTTTTATATAGATATTGTACTTGTTTTAAAGATAAAATTAAGTATGTATTATGGTGTACTTTTTATATAAAAATAATATTGCATATAAAAATTATGATGTTAAAAAATGAAAGAAATTGAAAAAGGTAAAAGAAAAATGATTACACTCACAAAGAGTATTCAACTCATATATTTAATCCTTATAATTTATAAATAAGGAAAATTATAGAGAATGAGATGAAATATATTTTTTAAGTTTTTCTTACATTTTAAAGATAAAAAAGATGATTTGAGTTAATATAGACTCAAATTCTAACTCCTAAATCCTTTTGGAATTAATAATAGATCCAAGAATTTGATGATCTCTACCTAATTAACTTAAACAAACTATATCTTATTATTTTACTTCAATGTATTAGCATTTAAATTATCTCCTCCAATTATTTCACGTATCATTCCATCAATAGACATGAAGTTTAATCACCTTATAAAATCTTAGAGTGCAATTATTGTAACATATATTATTAGATAATAGATATAAAAGTTAAGATAGAGAAGATATATACACACATATATTATATCAACACAAACGATGTACTAATGTTGAAATAAATTTAATATAAGTATTCATTCTCTAATAAAAAAATTTACAAAAATTCTCAAAATATACAGGGAGGAGTACTAAAACACAAACTCGAGGGCCAATCTCCGTCCGGCCTGAGGAAACCTTTGCACGCATTCGTTACCTCTAAGACAGATTCACATGCTTCAATGGCCTTCAAAGGAATGGTAAGAAAACCTAAACCACACATGTATACAAATGTCCGTCAGTTTACTGGTAACATGTTCTCATGGTTATAGAACATACGAGATTTAACATGCTTATGACCCTACTCATTCTTATGACCCTACTCATTCTCATTCTCTTTGTAGGGTTTCTTAGTGGTGGTCTTGTCGAACTTTTGGTGCATTGTGTTTAGCCCAAAAACTGCAAGTGCATCCAGTTTTGATGTAACATCTTACGGTGCAAAAGGCGATGGGCTTACAGACGACTCTCAAGTAGACCACGATTCCATGCCAAAGGACCACAAATTAAGCAGCTAGTTGTTTACTAATTATGTTCATCTTTGTAGGCTTTCCTTCAAGCATGGGCTGGCTTGTGTGGAGATGATTCGGCAAACCCAACGTTAATCATACCATCAGGCATGACATTTTTGATAAGCCCAGTAGTATTCAATGGTTCATCATGCAAATCCTCTAATGTATATATCAAGGTAAAAACAAACACTAATTAACATATTATATGATGGTATCATGTTAATCTTAAAGGGGCCAACCTTGAGTACAATCATGTGGTCTCCGAAATTATTTTGATTACGTCGAAAATTTTTAGAGTCAATTGTCAATTGCTAAATATCAATTTTTTTCACTTCACATAATAATAAGATAACAACCAAATTAATGTTCCTAAATTGTCAGAAAAGAGAATACCTAGTTACAGTTTTGTTGGAAAGAAAACTCTAATTTGTATGAAAATTGTCGAAAAACTTTGTCACAAATTTGTAGGGATTAGGTTTCCAGCCAACGTTTTTCCAACAAAAAAGGTTTTGCGTAAATTTCCAACAAAACTTTCTAGTAGTGTCGGTTGTTTATTATTAAATATTAAAATTTCTTGGTTGGTTTGGGTCATAATAAAAGTAAAAGATAAAAACCAAATCAACCATGTTCATATATATAAAGTTACAATTAAACCCAAATCAACCAACAAGTTTCAAGCTATAAATCTAAACTCAACACACACAAATAACAACATTCAAATAATCAAATTAAATAATAAAACAAATGTTGTTATAAATATACATAAAACAAATAATCTACACCACATGTCTACTAATCTATAATCTATAATATACCATATAATCAAATATTAAAAGAAAATTAATTAGAGTGGAATCTAAAAATACTACTTTGCGGTTAAGTTACGATAGCCTACACTCCGACAATGATGACCAGGCTTGACCTATTGGGGTGATAGAGTGTCGATGGTCGTTCTCGCACTTTTATCAAAAATTTGGATGAAGTGTTTACAGAATGCTGCTAAAACTAAGACACCCAATTGTTTGAGTTACATGTTCAATTGCTTACAAAAAGTATGTGCCTTAATTGTATGAAATCAATATTGAGCTTAATTGTTTAAAATGATTATAGATTAAGTTAATTTAAATTATAAAACAGTATTGGTCCAATTACTTTATAATTCTTTTAAAAAAGTTAAATTAACGTTTAATGTTAGAATTAAAGTGGCACAACAAAAATCCAACGCACGGTAACATAAACAATAAGGACTTGCACACTTTTAATAATAAACAATAACATAACACAAGAATTAAGTGGTTCGGTCCTAGTGAGGGACCCATGTCCACACACTACAACTAGTTTATTTTATTACAATACAAGACCATGTATATATAGAGACAAACTAGGTTAAACAAGTTAGGGAACAAGAAAGTCAAATGGGCCTTCCGCCCTAAACCAAAATAGACCCTGAGGCCTTCACGACCCAACAACATCCCACTTGAAAGCCTTATGAATACTCTAACCCTTTATTAAATACATAATAATCTAATTTTCAAGTACTCAGTAATCTTTTTGACAACAGAAATCTATCCAGCCTTAAGTTCCATGAATAAGCTAAGATTTCAAATAATAAAAGTCCTCCAAGCCTACAGTTCCTAAGAACAAGCTGAGACTTCTTGAAAGCTCTAATACGATTATCATAGACCTAGATATGGTAAAACCAGCCAATGAATATCCTCAATCTCGACCGGTACCTAGTTACTCGAATCATCGGCTCCAGAGATTCAAGAAGAAAAAACACTCTTCATAACAAAGCAAGTACCCAGAAAAGAATCATCCTCAACCATAAGCGAAAGATCTTTCAAATAAGTAACAAATGACTTGTCGTTAACATCTGTTTTCACTTATGTCGTCACCAGCTTACCCGCTAGTCCTATTTTCTTTAGATTTTCTTTAGGTTTAACCATTATTAGTACCATGTTTAAGTTCACTTGACAAAACAACCAACCAACATCCATAACCATCACCAAATCCTAATCGTTGGCTCAAAGAATTTTAAATCAGTACTTAATCTCGATAACAACGAACTGGATTTTCACCAAGAAAAAAATAGTTGTAACACAAACCCTAAACTTGTTTTAATGATATTCTTGTTTTGATCGTAGCTTTTGGGAGGTATCGTTGCACCAAATACACTAATGGGATGGAAAGATTGCATACAAAGACAATTTTGGATATATTTTACATTAGTGCAAGGACTCACCATTGATGGACCTGGCCAAATTGATGGCCAAGGCTCGGTTTGGTGGGGACAAAAGGTTAAATTCTCTAATTGGGTTTATTTCAATACTAGATAACATAAATAGACTCAGATTCATAGTTTCTTCTTACAGGAGATAGAAACTTGTGATCGCCCATCGGTAAGATGTTTGCCTTTTCCATTTGAGATTAGAATGCATGTCGACTTAACGAAAGCTAATACACGACTATGAATCGTGTTAGGCTTTACATTTTCATAAGTGCACGGGTCTTCGACTGAAAGGCACAACACATATCAACAGCCCATTTCTTCATATCAGTATTAATGATTGCCAAGATGTAGATGTGGGAAATCTTCAAATCATTGCACCTGAACATAGTCCTAATACTGATGGGATCGATATCAGTGCTTCCTCACATATTAATATCCATGACTCTAATATTCAAACCGGTATGAAAATTATGCTTCTTAGATGGTAGTAGGCATGTAAACAAACTAAACATTTGGTGAAATGTTGGTGAATTGTTTACTATAAGTTCATGTATTTTCCTTCGTTTAATAAGCGAGTGACCACAAAATTTTGTTCATTTAATTAAACAGATAGACTAATATGAACATGTACTCCTACGTTGGTGAAACTTCGTTTGATTATGTTTGCTCATTTACATTTATTTATGTCGATGTTTACGCCCGTTTACGTTCACTAATTTACATTCATTAATATCTATATATTTTAGCTCGTTTAAGTTCGTTTAAACATCCATTCAAATTATTTGTTAATAATATTCATTTAAAAATCAATTTGATTATTCTAATTTTAAAACTCCTCCATTTGCATAAAATCAAATTTAACAACATTTAATTTTTAATATGAAAATTAGCAGCTCATTTTACCTAAGTAGATGAACTTGTTGAGCCCCATCATAAAAAATGTGGTCGTTTACATTCACTCGTTTATTATTATGTTTCTTTATGTGTGTTTATGTTTACTTTTATATTCGTGAACCATTCCTTTAGAATATTAACAAACTAACATGAACAAACACCAAACCAACTCATTTTCTTAACGAATGAACACGAAGAAAAAATTCATGTGTTTCACTGTTTGTGTTCGTTCAGTTTGTTTACATGCCTACTTAATAAACTTTCATCTATAACCCTTGTATTGTACAGGTGATGACTGTGTGGCTATTAATGGTGGCGTCGTTGATATTAATGTAACAAATGTGTTATGTGGACCTGGTCATGGTATAAGGTAAGACAGTGTTTATACCTTGATCATTAATTATTTTAACACATTTTGAACACATTTCCTATGTATGATTTGACAGCATCGGTAGCCTTGGCGAAAATGAGCGTCACGACACGGTTGAACAAGTACTAGTAAAAAACTGCAACATCACAGGAACAACAAATGGATTACGAATCAAGACAGTGCCCGTAATGTTACCTATAATTTTATACACGTTTTCTAATCATTTTATATCGTCATTTGAAATAATTTCTTTCTTAATTTATATCGTAGAATGGAACGGGGTATGCTAAGGGGATCGTATTTCAGGATATTAATCTGGTTAATGTTCGAAATCCGATCATAATCAATCAATATTACTGCAGTACTTATGGAAATGTTGGCTGCGAGTCACAAGTAAGCCCTACATTCAACACTACTACAGAACTGGACATTTGCAACAGAATTTTCGGTCACAAATCTGTTTCAAGAGGAATTTTGCGACAGAAAAGTGTGTTGCTAAAACGTGGGACTGATCTGGTTTAGCAACGGATGGCTTTTTTTACAACTGTTATATTTGTGGGCCTTTTTTTATCGCAAATGCGCAGTTTTTTAGTAGAACTGAACAACAATCTAGTCCTTAGTTCGGATCGAATATCTAATTATTTATTATTATTTTTTTTAGCCATCAGCACAAGCAGTGCAAGTGAGCGATGTGACATATAGGAACATATACGGATCTTCAGCAACAAAAGAAGCGATTATTTTCAACTGCAGCGAGATATATGGGTGCAAAAATATTGTGACAGACAACGTTCATATCACTGGGGGTGATGGTCTTGCTTACTGCATAAACACTCAAGGAGAATTTGTTGATACTACTCCTACTGTTAGTTGTGCTTAGGTTCATGTTGCTCACCAAATTGGGAATGACATTAATAAATTGTTGAAAGATTCTTGATTTTATAAAGTTTGTTACTTTGAGAAATAAATTTTTAAAGATTGCAGCTTTACAAGATGCAGAAGATTGCAGCTAGTTGGTCCAGTTATCTTAGTATGCCTTTGTTTTTTTTTTTATCCTCATTGTGTTATTTTAACACAAAAAAACATCTAAAACACAATGATCAATATGCCCTGCTCTTTTATTATCATCGTAATAAATTATCATCATTTAAAACATCTAAACCACTTATGCAACAATTGAAGGGGCAAGATTGGAAAAACAATTAAAAATTCACAACTGCAACTCATATAATTATATGGCCAACGATCTCCAACTTTTTGAAATGTATATTTCTTGAAATTAATCAGGAAACAAACTAGAACAAGTAAATTGGAAGAATACGATTGAAGAGTTCATTGTAAGATTTACATCAAATCAAGTGGTGAATGACTATAAGTTCATTCGTAAACGAATTAATTTGCACATGAGAACTTTTCAATAAAGTTGAATTTAATTTGATGTGAAGAAATTTAATTTGATACTTTGTTCATTCTGCTTTTTAACTTATTGCATATAAAGTTAAGAAAACAACATCATTGTAGTCTCTCATTTGGTTCTAACCTCCTTTAATGCATCGAGAAATCTATTTAAAGTTCAAAAAACGACCATGTTGCTTTAGTGCATTAACGAACAATATGCATAAACGCTTTTCAAAATATGTAGTTAGATATGTAATATTTTACATTAAAAATAAACGTGTATACATAATTAAATTAGTAAACTAATTGATGTTTATACTAATTATAAACACATATTCTTGGTTGCATATTAGCGTATATTCACACTTGTTCGTTATTGCATAATTTTATAATCATGATTAATGCATCTAGTAATTTAAATGCATGTAGGCATCCGTTGATTCTATTCATGGTTTTCCAACATCTTCATCCATTGTTTTCCATCATATGTGCAAATAGCATATAACATAATGAAAAACATTAGCCTTATCTTTATATGAAAAGAACCATTTGAATAATAAATTTCAGTTTACCAAATTCAAATCAGCAACAATTGAATCAAGACTTGAAGATTCAAAGTCACTAATTAAGAACAATTATTAGATTCCCACTACTTAGAAATTAGGAATTTAGAATTACCTAATTGCCTTTGTTAGTAAATTATGATTAATATCAAATAAAAAGAATTAAAATTTTTTTGATTGTTTAATGATGGTTCCTTTGGTTTTTAATAAAATTTTGGTATTTCTTTTGGTTTTTAATAAAATTTTGGCATTACATATGTATAAAATGACGTTATTAAAAAAATAAGTTTTTTATTTTATTTTTTATAATTTTTATAATTTTTTTATAAAAGAGGGAACAAGGGAAAGAATTTTGTCATTTTATTTTTTAATTTTTATGTTATTTTATGTTTTATAATTTTTTTTATTATGTTATCATTATTTACCATTTTGTCATTGAAAATGTGTGGCTCATATTGGTTCTTAGGGGCTGTTTGGCAACTTCTGAATGGATAAGTGCTGAACCAGTAAGAGGTCTGAACCAATAAAAGGCCTGAATCAATAATTGATGAACCAGTTTAAGTCTGTTTGATTGGATATCTGAATTATTGTATTTAAAAGATACGCAATAAGCATGAGAAATCGAACCAGATGGTCAGATGGTTCACACCAACGAAACCCAGATGTTCGGCGTGGGTCACACCTTCTACTCACGCCCCTTTTGGTTCAAAAGCTCACCCTCCGGTGATGCTTTCTCGTTCTCCACCTCCTTCGTGTTCGGAATCATACCGGAGGACCCACAGTTCAAGCGGTGGTTCCCGGAAGTCCTCCGTCGCCGGCGGTGGCGGTGGCGGTGGCGACGGTGGCGTACCAGATCAGTTCCCCGCCGGTCTACGAGTGCTTGTTGTTGATGATGATTCAACTTATCTCATGATCAGTTCCCCACCGGTTCGGTCACAGACCACCACCCTTCACAGACCACCACCCTTCGCCGACCACTATGCCTCGCCGCGACGTTGATAACGATGACGATGATATGGATGATGTCGATGGGGATGAGGATCGGTCACAGACCACAGATCAGAGACCCCCGCTCGTCGCCGACGACCACCCGTCATAGACCATAGATCTGACTCGGGTCAGATGCAAGCTCATATCTGATTGAATAAGAGGTTCGGTCAGAGCTCTTTCTCATTAAGAGGTATCTAACCAAACACACTGATCTGACCCATGTCTGACCGAGTCAGACATTAAGGTCTGACCAGCCTCATTAAAAGATAAACAAACAGCCCCTTTGAGTTTTCACAAAATAAGTAAGTTCTCATTTGATCTTTCCCCTATAATAGGAAAATATTCAAATATTAACAATTATTTATTGTGATAACCGTGTCAATCAAGATCAATTAAAATTATTACTTTTTATTGTAACTAGTGTGACACACGCGCGTTGCTGCGGGATAACGCAAATAGTTAGCACACATATAATATAATATTACATTAAACTTAGCTAGAGTCACATGATATTACATTTAGTTTAGTAATTAATCTTCTTATAGGTTGTTATCTGAACCTCTAAATCCTACAATAACAAGTTTCAGTACCTCATCGAAGACCACTGATACCTTCTTCAAAAATAAAGCAAGGCTAAATAAGATAATAAAAGTAATGAAGTATTAAAACTAACATACTGCAATACTTAACCCCCAAACATCATAATCTCCATGCAAATATTGTTCTTGCTTGTTTTAATAATCCTTGATAATATAAAAAAGAGCTTGGTACCCTTAGTATGAGACTAAGAAACTGAATTCAATGAACAATGAATGAACAATACTAATTACTAAACCAGATCATCTTTCAAGTTCAGTCATTTATCTTTCATTGATTCTTTATTACTGTTAATTGCTAAAAAAGATTGGATTTCTTTTGTAAATACTTATGCGGATTACTATCAAAACACACAAAAACCTAAATGCAAGTATTATTAACTACCAACCTACCTTTGCTTCATTGGGCGCCGCGCATTATGAACCGATACCCATTGCGAAGCAGGACTACCTACACGCACTTTCTTCTTCGGCTGTTCGTCTTCTTCTAAATTTATAAGCAATCTACCCCGTTTCTGTCCAACCTAATAAAACAATTTCATGGCAGGAAATAAGTATGTTATTATATAAGAACAACGTAATTGATACACATAAAAAGAAAAGAAAAAAAAACCTTGAGAGCTCTATCAATCCTTATTGGTCTCAATGATGTAACGGGTTCGATTAGGGTATCAAAAAAAGAAATAAGCTTAGCATAATCACTTCATCAAATTTCATATTTGTAACAGCTTCAATAAATAGTTTAAATGGAGCAGGACAAAAGCAACACATAAGCTCAGGTGAAGTAGCCATTTTCTTCTTACAAACAAGGAAACTCTTATTGTCTCCCTGCAACATTCAAAATAATAACCATCAAGTAATGAAAACTAACAATAGTAGAATGTAGTTAAAAAAAGCCAACTTACCTAGTAGCCTTGCCATGATAACCTTCCTTTAATGAGAAATATTAATGTGTAAGCTAATGATTCCAGGTCATCCCTTCTACTACCTGTACGACCTAAATGTGCATGTACACTTGCATATCTTATTGTACCCCTTCAAATAAGGTAATCAATAAAAATACTGAGCTTTACTAATTAAAATAAAAATAAAAATAAAAATAAAAATAAAAATACACAAACCTGAATATATATGGTCGTTGATCATATTCAACATGCTGATTAGATGATGGCTCTTTAATAAATCTATAAAATTTTCACACATAAAGTATTTCCGCTCAACTTGACCCAATCTGTTTTATAACGCACCAAAAACTACTTGTTTCGACCTGTTAGGCTGTCACGATTTCCCTAACCTGCCCGTTATCCCTAAACTGGCAGCATAAGACAAACAAAGAAGGTCAGAGTGACCAGAGCACAGGGGCAGACCTAAAGTGTCACTTATGCACACCCATAATTTTGCAATAGAAATGCATATCCAAATTAATAATCTTAGCTCTGTCAGTGCTAAAACAGAGGAGAAACTGTATGAATTGTGCAATAAAATTCTTACAGCTTTGGTTCAACACCAAAAAACTTCTGAATTCTTAATTAACCCTATCTCCAATGCATAATCTATATAAGTCTTGTAAAATTCTTGCAGCTTCACCAAAAA
>BJCN01345650.1:1691-12840 GCA_018326445.1 Flaveria brownii
GTGACTTTTGGATGAAGTCCAAATTTTAGGTCCTGTGGTCAATGAGAAAGGAATGCCTATTTGACCCGACAAAATAAAGGCCTTCAAGAATTGGGCTATATCTAAGACTCTAACTAAGGTATGATAGTTTCTTAGATTGGATGGTTATTACTAGCGAGCCATCGAAGGGTTTTAACGCTTGCACAACCTCTTACGACATTAACTCATAAAGGCGCCACCTATGATTGGGGTGACAAGCGATAGTTCGCATTTCAGAGTATGAAACAAAAACTCTGCACTGTATCGATAATATCCCTACCAAAGGAAAACAAGTGATTTCGTAGTATATATCCGTGCTTCGATCGAAGGTTGCGGTTTTGTGTTGATGCAATACGAGAAGGTTATCGAATTCGCTTCCTGTCAGTTGAAAGTTCATAAGAAGAACTACAATAAACACTACTCCAAGTTGAGAATCATTGATTTGCTTATAAGATATAAATGTATTACTTGTACGGTACCAAATGTGTCATTATACCAATCACAAGAGCCTTTAGTATATCTTTGAACAAAAGGAGCTAAACATGAGACGACATCCTTGGTCGACCTATTAAACGACTATGACAATGTGATGAAGTAACATCCGGGTAAGGTTGATGTGGTAACTGATGCCCTAAGTCAAATGTAAACAACTAAACCAAAGCGAGTGTGAGCATTAAAGCTTACCATTCATGCTAGAGTGCCTAATCAAATCTGTAATGCTCAAATTGAGGCTTTGAAGGATGAGAATCTTAAGGCTGAGCCCATGTGAGACATAGAAAAGCAATTAGTGATAGTTTCCAAAGGAATTCTTTATTTCATGGAATGAATATGGATTATTCTATACATGAATTTACGAGAACTGGTAATGAATGAAACTCATACAACTTGATATCCCATTCATCGAGGTTCAGGTAAGATGTACCATGATTTGAAAGTTCTTTATTGATGGCAAAATATGAAAGGAGATGTTAACATGCATGTAAGCAAGTGTTTAACTTGTTCTAAAGTTAAGGTGGAATATCAAGGACCATCTGGTTTACTCCAAGAACCACAAATTCTAGAATGGAAGTAGGAGCAGATTTCAATAGATTTCATTGTGAAGTTACATCAAACTCTTAGTGGATGCGATACCATTTAGGTAATAGTAGATTGCTTGGCAAAATCCACACACTTGTTAGATATTAGAGAGCTAATTGAATTGAGAAGTTAACTCGTACCTATCTAAGAGAAAAAGTCTCTCGACACGTGATGCTAGTTTGGCCTCATCTCTAATTGTGATACTCGATTCATTCCTTATTTTTGATGGTCATTGCAAATGTCATTAGGAACATGGTTGGATAGGAGCCCAACGTATCATCCGCTGACTGATAGTTGGAATGAGCGTATGACTCGGACTCTTGAAGACATGTTGCAAGCAAGTGTTATTTATTTTGGCAGTAGTGTGGAAACCTACTCACCCTTTAATAAGGTTTCTTACGATAACAAAAACCACATAGAGATCAAAACTGCACTGTTTGAGATACTCTATGGAAGTAAGTGTCGATCGCCTACATGTTGGGCAGAAGTTGAAGGAAAGTCAACTTACAGGTCCTGAGCTTGTGCACGAGACGACTAAGAAAATTGTACAAATTCGTAACCCTAGGGCAACAACACGTGACTAAGGAAGGATTTATGTGGCCCGACGCTAACAAAATCCATCGAATACCAAATCCACAACAAGGTACTTCTAAAAGTGTCACCTTGGAAAGGTGAAATTTGTTTTGAAAAAAATGAGGAAATTTATATCCTCACTACGTTCGATCTTTTGAGATTGTCAAAAGGGTTGGACCAATATATTAACAGCTCAATCGCCTAGAGAACACAATGGAGTGCATGACGCGTTACATGTTTCAAACCTGAAGAAATGCATGTCTGTTAAGACACCCGTCGCTCAATTAAACAAGATTCATATGAATAAACAACTATGTCTGGTTGAGGAACCAATTGAAATAATGGACCAAGTAGTCAAAAATACTCAAGAAAAATTTTACCCCTATTGTTAAAGTTAGTTTCAACTCCCAGTGTGAACCAGATTTTACTTGGAACGCGAGAATCATATAAAAGAAAAATATCCGGAGTTACTCAAAGATGCTCCGTAAAGCGCCAATGTTACCGGTTGAGAATTTCGGGGAAAATTCCTTCAACAAGGGGATGATGTGGCAATCGAGAAATTTTTGTCCATCTTTTGCCTAAGTTAGTTAAATTTCGAGATGAAATTTCATTCAACAAGGGGATGATGTGACACTCGGCATTTTTAGATTACTTTCAGATGAGCACGAGCATGGTTTTCCAATTGGCATGAGCATGGTTTTCTGATCATACATTCATGCATTTAATGTTTTCACTTAAATATGTCATTTATTACACAAACATTCATGAACCTTTCACGTAACGGTAATTCGGTGAATTGTCGGATCGCACACGCATCTGTCCCTGAACGTTGGTGATTTTTCAAAATGGTTTTAAAACAATCATAATTGGTGTGACATTATGTATTAAATGATTATGTGTTTAGATGTGTAGCTTGGTTGTGAACATTGTCAATTATCTAGCATTTACGCGTTTCACGCATTTTTGGATTTTAACACCTAATTATAATAATAATTACTTTGAACTAGAAAAATGAATATTATTTCATGTTATTAATGTTTGTTTAATATTATGTGATAAGACATAGCAGAAGGCAAGATAACTCACAAACAGTCAGCTTCGGTTCAAAACGCTAAGTAACTCGATATACATGTTAGCTACCTACGGTATACCTTTGTTTACTTTTACCAAGCAAACGCTCAAACATATTTACTGATTTAAACCTGTGAACTCACAAAACTTATGTTGACACACTTTAGCATGTCTTCTCAGGTCGTTGGCACGCCTAAGGCTAGGGTTGCATATTAGAGGCTCATGCATCATCTTTATCATTTGAAAGCAAGTTCATTTGCATTTACTACTTTTCATTGGGCACCTTATTTTGAACATTCATTATCTATGGTTTTACGAACGTTTACGCTTCCGTATTGATTACATTGAAAACTTTGGTATACTCTGATTTAAGATTAAACGCTTACTTAAAACGCATATAGAGTGGTTTGATATGACTGTGTCTGAGATCCTGGTTAGTCATGCGTCTCGCGGTAGAACCCCGTCGGTGGATTTTTAGGGTGTGACAAATATCTCCCCAAACCAAGCCCTAATCGCAAATCATGATAAATCAAAGGTACCGAAACATCTTTGCTCCCCTGAATGCATTCCTAAAGTTAATATGTACATCCTATAACTTGGAAGTAAGATCTAATATTGAGTCCTTAAATGTTTTAAAAGAGCATTAAATGATTATAAGCTTAAAATAGAAGATTTGGAGAAAACCATTTCTACTTTAAAACATGAGCGTACAAACTACAGGACTCAGATTAAAGATCTTGTTTCCAAGTTGACCGAATGTCAGGCTGAGCTTGTGATCAGCAAAGCCAAGGCAGAAAAATGTGTTCTTGAAGAGAAAACCTTCAAGAACATTACATCTTCATCCTTTCATGTGAAAGTTTGTTACTAGAATAGGCAGGGACTTGGGTCAAATAAAATAGCTCCTCCATACACACTACTACTAATAAGAGAACCAAGGTATGGAACTTATGAAGATGAGCTACCTTCTATTGATCCTATCCTAGAGGAAAATGAAGATGAAACTAAGGAAGAGGATTTTATGAAGAGTGAACCAGAAATAAGTGAAGAGGTTCACTGTAAGAATGGTCACTATATCCCTGAAGAGAAGAATAGACCAGGGATGGACAAGTCTACAAGAAAAAACTTGATCAGGGCCGCAAAAAGAAGATCAAAGAAAGTGTAGGAGATTAAAGACTTAACAAAGGCAAAAACAAGTTTTCATCAAACAAGCCCACCTTCAACCAAGGACTCTAGTACCAAGAGTCCTAGGAGATTAAAGACTTAAGAAAGTGTAAAAGATCAAACAAGCCCACCTTCAACCCAAGGCAAAAACAAGTTTTCACCCCTACTAGGTTTGAGGTGAGGAACATTAAAGACTTAACAAAGGACTCTAGTACCAAGAGTCCTAGTTCAAGTCTAAGCCATCCTGGTAAGGAGAAGAAGGTTGAACCAATATGAACCACTACTACACAGGCTGAACCATCCAACTCTAAGGGTAAGCTTCACCCTTATAAGCATGTTGCATCATCCAAGAAGATGAAGAATGTGATGGAAAAGGCTTAGGACAAACCTACTTCTAAGTATAAGACTCTCAAAAGAAAGCCTATGGAATGTATCATGTGTGGTAGTACAACTTATTATGCTAAGGATTCCATTTATAATCCTAAGAGTACCATCCACTTGAACAAGAAAAAGACCTCTGAGAAGAAAATAAAAATATCTTTGGAAAGAAAATCATTTTCCTTCAGAAGCATCAAGGTGTCCTAGAAGAAGATAGGTGGAAAACTATCTTCGAAAGGAACTTTGGTCTCGAAAGAAAGGAATGCTTTTGAATTCAGTCTGCAAAATTTCCGAAGTCATAATAAATTCCGAATTTTTGAAAGCCAAGTCTAATCTTCCAAAGATGGTGTGGAAGATGAAGGGAGGCCATGCGACAAAAGTTTTATCATCAACAACAACCAAGGATTCACTAAGCTTGCATATAGTCAATGACTGTTGCACTCTCTTTAGTTCATCTTGATAAACCCAAGACCAGCAAGGCTTGGGTTTCTAAATGTAACTAATAATATCTTTTCATGTAAAGAAATAGTTGAAGACCAAAACCAATGTATGGATTATTGATAGTGGTTGTTCCAAGCACATGACTAGCAATGGCTCTTTGCTTCAAAACTTTAAAAAACTTGATGGAGGGACAGTTGCTTTTGGAGGTAAATTAAGAGGTTATCTTACTAGAAGGGGCAGCGTCACAAATGGTAAGCTCAGCATTGAAATGGTAAACTTTGTCAAGGAGCTTGAGTACAACTTTTTGAGTTTGTCTTAATTTTATGACTATTGACATATCATGCTCTTTACTGAACATGAGATCATTGTTCTCAAGCCTGAGGTGATCATTTCACAAAACCATTTTTTTCTCAGATCCCCAGAAGTTGCTTGTTTTCTATCCAAAGAAAATAGTGATGAGTCTTTTATTTAGCATAAAAGAATATGCCATGTAAAATTTAAGACCATGAATAAACTAATTAAGAATGATTTGGTAACTAGAATGCCAAAGAAAGAGTTTACAAGTGATCATCATTGTGTTGCATGCTTGAAAGGAAAGTGCAGGATCGGTGTTTGTCTCATAACACAAGATATTCTTACAAACTCACTTAAAGTCACTCGGGTTGATGAAGCAGAGTCTCAACCAAGTTTACAAGTAATATAATAAGTTAATGAAAATAAACAAGAGCACAAGAATTAGTTTTCAAGATAGTTGTATATATTACTTCTCAACATAGTGTTACAAGACTCTTACAAGCATGGTTACTAAGATACATTGAGAAACTATATATACTATTATCTACAGTCGGTTATACTTGAAAAACCAGCTAGAATGTACAACTATACAAATACTACATTGCTAGAAGTAAGACATATAAGATAAACTACTACCTAGATTAGGTAGTCATGATAGGTCCATGACTTACCTTTTGTCACCAACTAAAAGTTACAACTGTACTAACTGATAATGGGTGAATGATGGATAAAGTATGGTCAACTATATGGGCGTGGGAAAGCATCATACAGTGTATTAGAGTTACACCAGACTATCAGACTGACCATACTTATGTCCACTGGTTCATAGTTGGTTCTTCCAAAGCTTATTGGCTTCGGAAGAATAAGTTCTTCTGAGGCTATTTATTGTTTGGAAGAATCAACTTCTTTCAAATCTTTTGCAAGTCTTCAGGACTTTATTCTTCGAAAGACTTTATCTTTGATCTTCTAAGTATACTTCGTAAAGAGAACAACTTTATCTTGGAAGACTAAGTTCTTCCTTTGGAAGTTCTTCACTCTTTAGCTTCGGAAGATCTCTAACTTGTCTTCAAAAGAGCAGCTTTGTCTTCGGAAGACCACATCAAATGTACATCAAAATCCTTCTAAATGTTGTTTTTGTTGCACCAGCCACATATGATCCAACAAACTCCCCCTAGGCTGATGCTACCAAAACTTCACTTCTTCCTCCTCCTTAATGTCTTCAACACTAGGAAAAGCATATATTTATCTATCTCTTTGTTCTTCCCTGATACAGTGGTGAGGAGTTTGTACAAGTCATCCGTTGATATTAGATCGAATTTGTTGCTCTGGATGACATGTACCCTTTGTTGTGTCCTTCTGAAGAGAGTTAGTTGATGGGAATTGTAGTCATATTCCCATCTAACTATAGGTTCCAAAGTTAGACCTTCAACCATTTGTAGGAATGTTCTTCCTTTTTTGGTTGCTCCTTCTTCTTCTTCCTTTGCTATGCCTTTACCTCTTCCATATTTCTCCTCATCTCCTCCTTTATGGCCAACTTTGCTACCTCCTCTTTTTCTTACAACTCCTATCACTCCAGCACCACAAGTTCAACCTCCACCAACCTAACCTAAATCCTATAAAGCTGAATCTCCAAAGCCTAAAGCTTTATTTGATCCTAAAGGGAAAAGAAAGCTAACTGCTAATGAACTAGAAGAGGAGGAGAGGTTGGAGAAGATGAAGAAGAAAGGGAAGATTGACACTGAGAAGTTGCTTGCTGCAAGCTACAAAGCAACAACAGCCTCTCGTGAGAGTGTTATAAATAAAAAGAGGGTGGAGGACAGTGACAGGCTTATTAGCTTGGGAGTAGACAATGAAGAAATACTTCTACTCCCACTTGATGAGCATCAAGTTTAGACAGTGCAGCAAAAACTTCCAGTTGTAGGAAAAATTGAACTTGTACACTGTAGATCTACTCACATCTCAGCCATATCCTATTTGGGTGTAAGTGTCCTCTAAATCAGACTTGGGGAATTCAGTCGGGGCACCCTCATCATGGAGTTCCAGATGCTCCTTGATGGTAGTTCCACTTATAATGATCTCCTATCCGCAGACCCTCGATCGAATAATTCTTTCATTATTTACGGTTTCACAGTGACCATTGGCCTAGAAATCGGCCAGATGGTTTGAGTTGATGGTAGGGTTTACGGTAAGGGCTGTGAAGTGTGTGTACTATGACAGAAATTGGATGATGGGGGCGAAGTCATCATCTCTTGAAGAATCGAGGATGGCAAACTGGTTATGTTGGGAATTCAAGGCCATTGTTTGAAGAGTAATATTTGATTGGGGAAATTGAGAGTGAGTGAAGCAGATGATGGAAATTTTGGGCTTTAACAATGGTAAAGAAAGTAGAGAAATAGATAGTCAAAGGTCTTAAATGCGGGTTAAAAGTCCAAATGGATATGATGGAAAGATGGGGAAAGGACGGTTTAGGTCTCGATTGGACTAAGGCGGTAAGGCAAACCATTTAAAATATTCCTACAATCATCAATAAAATCTTATCTTTTACACAGCGGGGCCTAAAAATTTCCATTACACATTAAAAGTTTTCTTCTGAGAGTAAGGTTTCTTCCGAGAGAAAACACTTGGCTTTCTCAATATTGTCTTCCAAAGTCATTTTTACTTCCGAAGGCAAACCATGTCTTGTTAACAAGTTTGTTTCCGAGAATAAAATCTTCTTTCGAGAAAAGAAGTTAGTAAGCTTTGGAAGTGGATTTGATCTACAGTCAAATGTCCTTCCGAGGCTAAAACTATTCGGAAGAGAATACTTATGTGGAGGAATTTGCCTTTGGAAGAAGTGTGAAGATTTCTTCCGAGGGTAAATTTCACTTCGGAAGAATTCTTACTTAGAAATTTAGAAGAAAACCTTTTTTGTAACAGAGCTTAAATTGTATTTAAACATCATAGACAAGACACATTTTATAGGTTTTCCAAAGAGAATGACAAGTCAATGTTAATCACCGCAATAGTTGTGATTAAATACTTAAATCCTTTTTCATCAAAGGCTTTCGTGAACAAGTCAGTATATTGTTCATTTGAATTGAGTTTGACTAGCTTGATTAGATTTCTTTTATGAATATCTCGAATGAACTGGAACCTGATGTCAATATGTTTAGTCTTGGAGTGCTTGACTGGAATTTCTGTGATAGAAATAGAACTCTTATTGTTTATATGGATAGGAGTCTCCATGAAGTTGAAACCATAATGCAGCATCTGATTTTGAATCCAAAGCAGTTGAGCACAGAAGCTTGCAGCAACAATATACTCAGCTTCAGTAGTAGATGTTCATACACATGATTGCTTCTTACATTGCCAGGAGATGATCCTTCTACTAAGAAATTGACATGCTCTGGATGTGGATTTCTTGTTGATGTTGCAGCCACCATAATCCTTGTAAGGCCCCTATCCCGGAGACCTCACAGTTGATCAATCATAGCAATAAATACATATATCATTACTTAATTCATAAATCAATGTGGCGGAATTAATTTCAAAAGTCAATCATTCATTAATAAAGACAATTGCTAAGCAATAACTCATAGTTGTTGATAGTTAGAAAAGAATTGTTTAGTCGGATTACAAAGCAACAATATTATTAATCATGAACGGATGTCAGTCTTGCTCTTGCCGAGTAGCTTCTCCCGCGTGCCATCCTCAACAATAACTACCTGCCAACTGAAAATGCATAAAAGTCAGCGTTGCTGAGTGAGTTCTAGTTTTAAAAGTGATAAAATACCTCGAGTAGTTTATATATGAAAATACTCTTTTCATAAAACACTTCCCTTACTTTCGCATGTGAGCACACATCGTACATACAACAAGGTATAACCTTATTCATTATCGCACATTTTGTTCGTTTCATACTTTATTATTATCTTTCACTGTTTCTAGATCCTGTCAAGCTTTACCCCATCGTGGCATGAAGCCACCATTCCAGTCACAAAGCCTCCTCATTTACTGGCACGAAGCCACAACCTATCCTGGCACAAAGCCACATCATCTTCGGGGTAAAGTGACAAGGATCCCGTTTCGTACTATGGATCAGTGACCAAGACTGTTTCCCTGTGTGTAGACCCTCTTAGGTTAGCCAAAATCGCACGCTATGTTACACACAGTTGAGCTGACAACTCCCAATGAGTTGTGAACCTCCTTTCATTTGCTTGCAAGACTTTTATTCGTTCGTTCATTATATTCCACTGTCATTATCTTAAATCTTTCGCTATGTTAAGTTAGTACTTTATGTTTACCATCATAATCATACCACGTAAAGTCACATCATAATATGTAATAAGGAACATAAGGAAACATATCATACATAAGCACAACATTGTCACACATAATCATACATAACATACAAGGCCCTAATCTCGGAGACCCCACAGTTGGTCAATCATAGCAATAAATACATTTATTATTACTTAATTCATAAATCAATGCCGCAGAATTAATTTTAAAAGTCAATCATTCATTAATAAAGACGGTTGCTAAGCAATACACCCATAGTTGTTGATAGTTATAAAAGAATTGTTTAGTCACATTACAAAGCAACAATATTATTAATCATGAACGGATGGCAGTCTTGCTCTTGCCTAGTAGCTTCTACCGCGTGCCATCCTCAGCAATAACTACCTGCCAACTAAAAATGCATAAAAGTCAGCGTTGCTGAGTGAGTTCTTGTTTTAAAAGCAATAAAATACCTCGATTAGTTTATCTATGAAAATAATCTTTTCATTAAACACTTCCTTGACTTTCGTACGTGAGCACACATCGTACATACAACAAGGTATAACTTTATTCATTATCACACGTTACGTTCGTTTCTTACTTTATTATTATCTTTCACCGTTTCTAGATCCTGTCAAGCTTTACCCCATCATGGCACAAAGCCACCATTCCGATCACAAAGCCTACTCATTTACTAGCATGAAGCCACAAACTATCCTGGCACAAAGCCACATCATCTTCGGGGTAAAGTGACAAGGATCCTGTTTCATACTATGGATCAGTCATCAAGACTGATTCCCTGTGTGTAGACCCTCTTGGGTTAGCCAAAATCGCACACTATGTTACACACAGTTGAGCTGACAACTCCCAATGAGTTGTGAACCTCCTTTCATTTTCTTGCAAGACTTTCATTTGTTCATTCATTATATTCCACTTTCATTATCTTAAATCATTCGCTTCGTTAACTTAATACTTTAAGTTCATCAACATAATCACACCACGTAAAGAACGTAATAAGGCACATAAGGAATCATATCATACATAAGCACATCATTGTCACAGATAATCATACATAACATACCTCATGCATCATTCATTCACATACACAAGCACATGCACAACAAGTACAAGTCATCATAGAACATTACCGACCCTCTGTGAAACAGTGGGGGTTCGGGGGTGGCAGGCACAAGCACATGCACAGCAAGTACAAGTCATCATAGAACATTACCGACCCTCTACGAAACAGCGGCGTTTGGGGGCGGCAGCCCCTGACAGTGGGGTCCTAGGGGCAGCATCCCCTAGTGGGGTCCAAGGGGCAACGCCCCTGGCTCGGGCCATGCTGTGTTAAAATTTTTTATTTTAACACATTCGTATAGCATATTTTGTTATAGAAAAATTGATCTTCCTGTTAAAACCTCTTAAAATCTTGGTCATTTAAATCATATATATTTAGTATGCATTTACAGCCTAAAAAATTCAGAAAAATATTTCTAAGTCTTAGGCGCATGAGCACTATGCAGGCGCATGGCCTTCTGGGAGCATGGGAACACTTAGGCGCATGGGAAAGGTTATGGGCGCATGGGCACTATTGGGACGCATAGCTCAACACTTAGTCATTCTGGCAAAATTCTAGGCGCATGGGCACTATGCAGGCGCATGAATGCCTGGGCGCATGGGCAATCTAGGCGTTCGGGACACTTAGCCAAATTCAGCCTATCCTAGGCACATGAGCACTATTTGTTGGGTTTGTTGGACCATATACATAGTTGTTTAACCATTTAAACAAGAAAAACGCAGCGGATAAATACCTTAATATGTTCATTTGTAATTTGAAAAATAAGGTTCATTTCATAACAACAACAAACCCAAGAAC
>BJCN01345654.1:1317-18252 GCA_018326445.1 Flaveria brownii
ATTTATAAAAATAAATAAATAAATAAATAAATATTAAAATAACCTCGTAAAACACGAGATGTTACATTATATTTTTATATCTAAACTTATATTATATGTTAAAACTTGAGATTTGGTTCACTTAATACTTGCGTAGAGACCTAATTAACTTGAGAATAGAACAAAACCAAATAACTGAAATAAAAATCGCAAATGAAACAATATTATGTTATGTACCGAAATCATTAAAAAATATGATATTTGTCTCATTGTATGCACAATTTATGCGATGTTTATAGACAAATAGGTTCTCTCACTCATCATACTAACCTTCTAAGTTAAGTTGAGTTCTGTAACATATTAAAAAGAGATAATAAAAAAAATTACCTGAACCGTATTCGTTTAAGATCGTTACCACCACGCGGCAACGAAATAAAGGTGATGAGGACCCCCGGTTCAACCTGAGCAACCCACTCTTTGGGTTCAATCTCTTCGGTCAATACGACAGGCTCACATCTCCGGCCGGTGGCCGATGCCTCACCACCTCCGCCGGTACCGATTGATATGGCTTTCAGCCTCGCTTCCATTTCCTTCCCCCACACCCTGCCGGAGCTACCATTTCTCCGCCGGAACCTCTCTGATGAAAACACCGACGCCGATGAGCATGACTCCGCATCGTTACTCCTCTCTAACTGCTGCTGTTGACTCGTCATCATCGTCGGTCTACCACAAGGACTGCAACTCCGATACGCTCCCGACGCTTTTATCGCCATCTCCTTGATCTATCAGAAAAAAATATGATCAATCGATCGATCATAGGAATTTTAAGAAATATTCACACGAAGTAAATTTAGAAAACTTACCTGAGAAGTTAGTGTTTTCATTGATTGTTTACCGGCTGGCGTATCACCGTATCGATTTGATTCGTCGTGATCATCAGGCTGCTTCGAACGAGGCACGCAAGTTGGCATTTCAACCAATTAAACGAAATTCTATGATCGATCGATCGAACGATTGAGAAGAATTTAAAGCGCAAACAGAGGAATCGATTGTGTAGAACTGAAATTTCAGTGAGAATTCAGAAGGAAGAAACCATGATAGGTGAAATGGTACCTGGAGGAATGGATGATAATATGTGTGCTGCCTTGGTGCTCAGGCCCTTTTATTGTTTCCCTTAATTTCCGCCTTTAATTAGATTCCCTTTTAATTCATTTACCAGTTAAAACATCAAAATTCTTAATAAGAATTTTTTTTTTTGTGTGCGCGCTTTAAACCCGTTATATAAATAAAAAAATAGGGCCTTCTTTGCGTTAGAGACACATGGGTTTGGAGCAAACCCGATATCAACTGCTCGCATTGATAGATTATAATCGGATTTAAATTTTTAATCTTCTGTGGTTCTACATATGTAATTTTATATATAATTATATTAGATATTAGATATGAAATTTGTCTAGTTGACATGTCATTGATTTTACATTCGTGAATAAATTTAATGAATTGTTATATTTTTGGTTTGCATCATGGTGTTTAAGTATTTTTTTTTGATAAGTCATTGACATGCATTTTACTTAATAACATATTATATAATGACATTATTTAATAACATATTATACTACTATGAAAAACACAACTCCATGAACAGTGTCCAGTGCCTGCGTGGCGGGCACTGGTTGGCTATTTTTTTATGATACTCGTCAATTCTTTCGGTATTAATTCGTTGTTATCCATTCTTTGCTATTGTTTGTTTCCTGGATGATTTGGTTGGGTGCATGTGCCTCTTTTTGGGGGGTTATTGGTTCGAATCCCGTCCCTAATTTTTTTCCTTCCTCCCTTATAAGGTTACTGGGACACGTGTTTGTCTTCCCTTTCTTCGCTTGCGTACGTGTTCTTTAGTTGTTTCTCTTATTCTTTCTGTTTGATGGTGCGTTGTCAGCAAATGTCAGCTTCCTTTGCACTCCGATTTGGAGGTTATTTTGAACTCCGATTTGCAGGTCCGTACTTTCATCTTCTTCGCCGGTACTGTTTCCGGTTTTCGTTTCCGTTGTGGTTTGTTGAAATCGGTTTTGTGGTACCAAACATTTGCTGAAATCGTCGGTTTTGTTTGCGCTTCGATTTGCAGGTTCGTTTGCGCTGCGGTTTGCGGGTTTATGTTTCAATGTTCTTCGCCGGTACTATTTTCGTTTCTCCCCTCCGTTTTGGTTTGTTGAAATCGGAATATGGCCTGCGTTTTCTGATATTTTCTTAAGATTCTCCATTTTGGTGATGTTGTGAGGATAGTTTTCATAAAATACACGCTTTGAGATTGATTCGTATATATCGATTTGACTAAATTGACTTGTAGCCAAATGTGTTATAATCAAATGAACTCATTCGTAAAGAATTAGACCACTGACTTTTAAGGTGCAAGTTTAAAAAAGATTTGTGGATATCATGTGTGAGTTTTCAATAATATTTGTCTTAAATGAAAACTACTACAGGTACTAGACCCTTAGTAACCTCGAATTTCAACAAATCGTAACCACAACAGTCACCTACATCGTATTACAGAGGGGCCACAGAGGTTATTACTTTATGGAGCAACTTTCCTCCATGGAGCAACAGAAATGTTTTGAGAACAATGACACCTGCTTTAGTTTACCTCCCCTTTGATTTTGGTTTTGAGTTTGTAAGCCTATGATGAAGCCTTATATGTACACCTCTGTTGATGAAGCTTTATATGTATGTTTTAGTTTTGATTTTGGTTTTACATCTGTGTATGTTTTTTGGCTAATATAAAACCTGATATGTACACCTCTGTTGATGAAGCCTGCTGTAATTATTGCCCATGGTTTGTTTAATACGTTGGTGTGTGGCTTTTATGGTAGGCTAGCAGCCTCTTGCGTTTTAGTTTAGTTGACGGTTGTTTCAGTAAAATATATTAACAATTGTCATCTCAATTTGTGCCTATGTCTTACTTATATTAGGAGGCAGATGTAATATATAGAGTCTAAAGGGGTTAGGCTCAAAACAGGTGTCTCATTCTATAGGAAGATAGATAACTATATATTTTATGGTATAGCAGTAATACATACATGATTTCTGTTTTTGTTGTTGATATCTTATCACTTGAATACCAACCTGGCAGCTTTAACTTTACTAATATTTCGTTCTTCACGTGGGTATATACGTATAATTCTTTCCTTCTACATGAGTGTATGGTCACCTATATATCAGCTTACTAGGTTTACTATCATTGACAATGTGTTACTAGTCTGCAGTTTAGTTAGGTGGTGTTGGGTTTCCCGCTTCCCAGTCAGTTGTGTATGTACATATGCCTCTTCCTTTTCTTATACTGATGAGTACTTCTTATAAGTGTTTTCACCATCTTATGTTTGCTTTTATTTTAGTTACCGTAACTGTGTATATTTTGTTGCAGTTACAATTTTTATGGATCCTCTATTCTTCTTTTTGGTTTCTTTTTAGGATTACCGGTTTCTTTGGCTGATTTGCTACCATATTCCGTGCTCCTATTATATGCAGGTATGTTTTATTGTTTCCTATGTTTTTTTTTATAATTTTATGCCATTTTAGTGTATGACAACGAAGCCAAAAACAAAAACCAAATTCGCGCAACGCGCGAACTGGTTATCAACTAGTTATTTAAAATGTTCATGACATTTAACTTAGTAACATGTTATTTAATGACATACATGCACGTTAACTCTTTCACATTTTATGAGTTTGGATGGATAGATAGATTATTAATGTACGGATATAGGAGAAGATAGGCAGAGTTATAGCACTTATCGTAATTTCAATGATTTTATGGGCATTGATGTGTTGATGTTCTGTCTAAGTTTTAAATATTTATAATTATGTTTTTAATTTAAATTTCATATCGAATACAAACATTTTGTTATGTGTTTGAAATGTAAGCTAAATATACATTATTTGAGAATGATACAAAAGATAGCAAGACTATTTAAAAACGGAAAAAAAATTAAGCAAGATTTGGGGAGGCAGTAAGTTGCGGTCTTTTGTTGAGACCATTTAAGAAGATCGTAAGACGGAGAGTTTGACCGTTTTGGTGAAGATAAGCCGTAACCTGCGACCTATAGGTTGTACATTACAGTCTAACATGATATTTTGAGGATTGTTTTAAATTTTAATTCTATTTAACCCCCTATCATTAGGGTTTCAAGAGAGACTTTTCCTATGCGAATTTTGAGCGTTTTCAATGTGATTTTGATAGTTTCTTTCACCACTGTTTCCCCTTAATTAAGCATCAACAACCTTCAATCAATCCTTGAAGATCCAATCATACTGATGCGTGAATAAATCATTCGTGATTGTTTTTGGGTGGTGAATTCTTGCTAAGTGAGATGGTTAGTATGTTTAGACTAAGGTTCTGTATTGAACACTTGATGATTGAATGTAATTAAAACGCTTTGTTTGATTTAACTTGTTTATTTATAAACAAAGTTGTTTACCTTACAATTAGTTTTTGGTTTTCTTGCATCATTAGCTTATTGAGAAAGGTAGATAACATGATATAAGTAAATTGGTAACATTATAAATGAAATTTATAAAAAAATTATTCATTTGTTATCACTTTAATAAAAAGTCAAAATTTTGAGTTGTGTTTGTGGAAACTCTATCTTAACATAATAATTGTTGATCTTGCGTAATTTAAAACTCGAAAGTGATTGCTTCCTCGTTAATTATTAAAATATCTTTAAAAATTTATTGCTTTTATAATTGTGTTTTTACAAAACATCCAAAGTCTTAAGTTTTTCTTTCAAGTTTCATGTACGTGATCTAGTTATAGTTTAGTTAAGGATTTTCCAGTAATTTCATATGGATACGACACTACTTACCCCAATAAAATAAAGGTAGCTAAGACCGGTTAATTAAACTATTTTTTATCGAGTTCAGGCATGTTGGTGACTACCCAAAAGTCATGTCCTAAATCAATGTTAAACCAATGATGTAAGGATTTTAATTGATTCGATCCCTAGACTTTCAATCTCAATATTAAGTTTTATTCAACCAAATAAGAGATGTATTATGAATAGTAAGTTAGTTTAAGGTTTATACTTAAAGGATGATGCAATCAATGCAACCAAAAAGGTTTCAGCATACATGCATGAAATGCAGAGTAGAAGCTACATCGGAAGATTTTATATATTTCATAAAAAATATTCTAAGTGTAAAATCTTTCGAAACCAAAGACCAAATCTTCTGAAACCAAAGATTAAGTCTTTCGAAGCTTCAAAGACAAAGTCTTCCGAAGCCAAAAGACTGAGGACTAATTTCTTTCGAATACAGAGAATACATGCTTTCTCTGATAAACTTTTGTATAAAGCTGACTCATTTTTCATTGTCACTCTAAAAATTCACTAACTTGTATAAGTTGGTGAAAATATCAATGCTTTAGTAAACTGTAGATTATGGTTTGTAGTCTGTAACTTTTTATTTTGTACATTTTATCATTTTTGTAATAGATTAGGATGTGAAATATGACATGTCATATTCACAAGTCAAAAGACAATCTGCCTTTTGACTGTACATTAAACTTGTTATCTAGATTAGTTTTTCTAGCTAACTTTCAAAGTATAGCCGACTGTAGGATGTAGTATAAAATATCTCAGGTTCTTGTATTTATCTTTATGATTTGTAACATTTATAATAGAACTTGAGAACAATATACAACATTCTTAAAAACCATACTTATCTTGTTCTTATTATTTGTACCGTCTCATTACATACTTGTGTTCTAGTGTCTTTTATATAAACTCGTTTTTCTATTTGATCTGTTAAGTGTTCTAACACTCTCTTTATTGTGAGACTGATTGTATTGATCATCCCTTAACCGGTCCTGCAGTTGATCTTTTTTACCTTTTTAGCATTTCAATTTCAGCTTTAAAATTTCCAACTAAACACATTCATAAAATTCAAAGAATTACAATCAAATTACGATGTTGGTTACTTAATTATTGGTATAGACTTTTATCATGGAAGGTTTTTGCAGGATCGGTTTTATCAATAAAACTTGGTTTTTCTCTCTAACTCACTTATACTACACTCAGATTAGATGAAGCAGAGTCTTTTTTAAGAGCTGATAATAATATACTAAGTAACAAAGAGCATGAAGATATAATTTTCAAGGTAGTTGTATATATTACTTCTCAACTCAAAGTGTTACAAGACTCTTAAAAGCTTATTCTTATGAGTTACAATGAGAAACTATATATAATACTACCTACAGTCGGTTATACTTTGATACCAGCTGGGAACCTATGACTAAAGCATATACTACAATACTAGGGTTAAGGTATATTAGATAAAGTATTATCTAAGATATGGTAGTCATGACATGTCCATGACTTACCTTTTGTTACTAACTAAAGTTAGTAAACTAAAGTCAGTAACTATACTAACTAATAAAGGTGAACAGTGAAATAAAGTATGGTCAACTACATGGTTTTTGAGAAAACGCCATGCAGTATATCAGAGGTCTACAGTAGAGTGTCAGGAGGACCATACTTATGTCCACTGGTTCATAGTACTGTCTTCTGAAGGTTAGTTGGCTTCTGAAGGTTAGTTGGCTTTGGAAGAACAAGTTCTTCCGAGGCCACCTATACTTCGGAAGAGGCTACTTCTTCCGAGGCTTGAGGACTTCTTCTTTTCTTCATACTTCGGAAGTTATCTTCTGATCTGTTCTTCTAAGTATTGATCTTCGGAAGTGAATACTTTGTCTCCGAAAGAAGAGTGTCTCTTCGGAAGTGAATACTTTGTCTCTTCGGAAGTTAATATTACACTTTCCTCGGAAGAACTATTTTTCCTTCGGAAGTTCCATACTTAGCTTCGGGAGTCCTTTATTAGTTGTACCAAAATAGTCTAAGTGATTTGGTTTTGGTTGCACCAACCTTCTTTTTGATCCAACAGACTCCCCCTAGGCTGATGCTACCAAAACTTCACTTGTTTCTGCTTCTCAAAACTTTCAGCACCAGGGAAAGCAAATACTTATCAATGTCTTTGTTCTTCCCGGAAGTGGTGCTGAGAAGCTTGTACAAATCTTTCATGGATAGGAGATCCAGTCTGTCTCCTTGAATGATATGCACCCTCTGTTGGGTCCCTCTGAAGAGAGTTAGTTGATGGGAACTATAGTCATAGTCCCATCTAACTATTGGTTCCAATTCAGGCCCTTCCATCATCTGTAGAAACTCTTTGCCTGTGATGGTTGACCTTTCCTTGGCTTCCTTCTCTCTCAGCTTCAGCTCCTCTTTAATTCTTGCTTTTACGGTTAGCTCAGCAAGATGAAGGCTGCTAAGATGATTTCTGATGTGAGCAACAGCATTGGAGCCGGAGGGATTAGAGAATGGTTTCTCTACTAATTTTGCAATGTCGAATCTGCTGGAATGTAGTAGAGAGGAGGCATTCAGCCTATTGCTCTCTCCATTCTCTCTCTCCACAACAAAGTTGTAAGAGGCTTCATCGAACCTCCACTGGATGATTTTCTTTCTAGGCACGAGGGGTTGACTAGGAATTTTATTCCCTCCCCTTGTATCCAGTAGAGTCACCAGCTTTCTTCTTAATTTCTTCTCTTCATCGTTTAAGGAATCAGAGTTAAGACCAAGAAGTATAGAAGCTTGGTCCAGTGTTCTTCTAGGCAGATCAAGGAATTGATCTCTAGTGAGGGAACATGAAGATCCATCAACATAAGTCAGTTTGACAGAGTCTCCCTCACAAGAGATGTCGCTCAGGGTTGAGCAGTTGATGGGCTTCGTCTTGATTGCCTTAAACTCTTCTAAAGAGAGATGTTTAGAAAGCTGAGGGGATGGTTTGGAAGTTTGTTGGGTAGGATGTGGTGTTGTGGTTCTTGTGAGTGTTTTGGGTTGGAGGACAGGTAGTTTGGGTGGTTGTGGTGATGAAGCTGATATGGGTACTGGTGTAGGCTCAGGTGTGTAGGGTTCAGGTTTGATGGTGACAGGTGAGGGAATTGGTTCAGGTTGAGTGGTTGGTTTGAAGGTCGTCCTTGTACCCTTCTATACATCTCCTTTCTTTTTCCCATACAAATGTCAGCCTTGATTTCGCTGACAATTCGTTGGAGTGTCTTTTCAGACATAGGTCCCACCTGCCTGCCAGAGAAGCCATGAGCCTGGAGATAGTCTTTCATCCAGGCTTTTTCACCTATCTTCTTGGCAGCAGTGACCCTATCTTCTTCTTCTTTCTTCTTCTTCTCCTTCAATCTTTCTCTTGTAGCTTTCTTTCTCTCTTTCTCCATTTGATCCTGCTCTTTATTGAAGAACCATAGGATCGTATCATTATCATGTGGAGATAGTTCTTGAAGAGAGAAACCTCTGGAGGTTAGGAAAGATATCCTTTCCCTCCGGAGCTGCAGTTCAGCTTCCTTTTGTTTTCTTTCTCTTTCCTCCTCTAAGGCCAACCGTGCTGCTTCTTTCTTTTGTTCAATCTGCAGTCTGGTTGCCTTTTCTAGCTCTACTAACTCCTCTAATGGTAGCAGGAGTATGTCTTCATTGGCAGCTCCAAGCATTATGAGCTTGTCAAAAATCTCTTCTCTCTTTTTGATATTGACTTCCTCCTGATTGGCTGCAGCTGCTTTAGAACTAGCAGCTAGCAACTTCTCAGTTGGAAGTCTACCTTTTCTTCTAAGTTTTTCAATCTTCTCCTCTTCCTCAAGCTCTTCCGCAGTCATTTTCTTCTTTCCTTTATCAACTTTAGAAGTGCTTGACTTTGGTGGTTCTTGGATGGAGGGTTCAGATTGAGATGGAAGTAGTGAAGTTGTCTGAGCTAAGGGTTGGTTGAGAAAGTCCTCACTATTCACCTCAGATGTAAGCTTAAGAATTGTATCTGTGATGATTAGATCCTTGGACAAAGAAACCAGTCCTTCCACAGCTTCCATCTCAGCTTCAGAAGATTCAGATTGTTCTTCCGAGGCTTTGACTTCAGCTTCGGAAGTTTGATGGAGTGCACTATCTGTCCCAACTGTTTCGGTTGTTGGCCCATCAGTCCTTATTTCCCCTTTAAATTTAATCTCAGGTTCCATTTGGACCTTATGTTGACTAACTTCTTCCTTAGTGGTAGAGTGCACTTAGCCTCTGCAGCTGTCCAGCTCCAAAGTATATCATAGCCATATCAAGAATAGGCTGTTCTAGAGAAGATCTCAATAGAAATTGAGAAAAGAGTCTATAGAGATCTCTGAGCATCCTTGGGTCTATTTGCAGTATGACTTGAGAAGGCTCAGGAAAGATAGTTGTAGTGAGAGCCAAAGAAGTTGAAGTTTGGCTCTGTGGTTCCTTAACACTCTCCTCCTTTTTGGTAGCGTCATCTTGATTGCTAGATGAGCTAGAGGAAGCACTCAAGGAGACCTGAATAGGTACGTGCCTAACAGATCTCTCAATATATTTCTCAGCTAGTTGAGCCTTGAGACTGTCAATCTCAAGTTGCTGAGTGGCAGACCTATCCTCTAAAGTCCAAACCTTTGACTCAAGGATTGAAACTTTAGACGGTAGGTCTTTAAGTGTGAGTTGTAGTCTTTCCTCATCTTCTTTTGAAGAATCATAGGGAGATGAGGTAGCATACCTAGTATGTTCAGCCTCACCACCAGATGTGGTTTCTTGGCACCCTGGTTTCCCTTGCTTAATGATGTCTCTTTCAGAGTCATCAATAGGCATGGTTGTCGTAGATTCAGTCTCAGAGATGTTACCACTATCCTGAAGGTCCATTGAGGCAACTTCAGTAGTGGCAGCTGAATCTACATGAGTCTCCTCCACATCAGTGGGACTCACCTCAGTAATGGTTTGCTGATGGGGGCTAGAGATAAGAGGTCTCTCAAGACTCTGTTGATACTTAAAAGAGTGTTGTGGATCAACTTCATTGCCATGAAGAGACGTAATCTCTTCATCAGTTCTCAACAGAAGGTCAGTAAAGGATATAAAAGTTAAACCTAGTGACCTGGGACCTTGGTCAATGTCTAAAGGCATTGAGCCTATGGCAAGGCTGTCCCTTTGTGACTTCTCAGGGGAGTGTAGAGACTCACTCTGAGGGTTGTCAGCTTGGGTGTCGGGCTTATGGGTTTGAGACTGAGGAAACTCAAAACCCATATTAAGGTCAATTGTGAAGGATGCTGAGACCTCAGACTGAGTGGGAGCCCATTGTTCCACTCTAGTCCTTTTGGATTGAACAGAAGGGGCTTGTTCAATCAGAGAAGATTGAACAAGGGTTTGTTTGGGGCGTCTTTGGTATGTGATTTTGATGGGGTGAGAAGGAAGCTTTGGCAGTGTGAGGGTAGGTGCTGGTGTGGGTTCATCACCTGTGGGGTTAATAGGGATGTCACCAGGAGCTATTTGCTCAGCCATATCTGGAAGCAAAGCAGTATGTCTTCCGGTGAAATTGGTGGACACTTTCTTCAAAATTTTAAAGATGGTCGGCTTCATTTGAGGAACAGTCAGAGCAGCTGCACAGACAAGCTGACTCTGTTCCAGCTCACAGTTGATTAAGTGCTGAAGAAACCTGGGATACATGAAGAATGTCTCCTGCTGAAGGTTTCCCATGAGATTGGTCAGCACAAATCTTGAATAATTGAAGCGAAGTCCTCTCACCATTCCATGAACCAGGCATCCTAGTTCGTATGGGATTTGATCCCAACCCCCAGATTTGTTGGATAAGCAGTGAAGAACGACATGCAGCAGGAATTTCCAGTTGTAAGAGAAATTAAACTTGTAAACTGTAGACCTGCCAACATCTCCGCCATATCCCATTCGGATGTAAGTGTTGTCCAAATCTGTTTTGGGGAACTCTGTGGGTGCACCTTCATCATGAAGCTCGAGATGCTCCCTGATGAGTTGTTCAGTAATGACTAACTCCTGGCCACAGATGCTCGATCTTATTACTCGAGCCCCATTCAAGGTTTCAATCCGACTATTTTCCCAGAATTCCGCCATATGATTTGAATAAACGGTAGGGTTAACAGTCAAAGCGGTGTAGTAAGATGATTGGGTAAGAAAGGAAATGATATCAGAGAAGTCAGCATCTCTGGAAGAATCAAGAAATGCGACTTGATTGTGCTGAGGGTTAAGTGCCATTGGAGAAAGTTGTGGGAAGATGAGTTTGAGCTTGGGTAAATTGAAAATGAGGGAAATTTTTAGGGCAGTAAGATTTTGGCAAGAAGATGAAAATGAAGCGGTAAGGTCAGTTTTTATTTAAATAATCCGACATCATTAACACAATCTTTACGTTTTACAGAGCGGGGCCCAAAAGATTTCCTTACACAGTAAGGTCTTTCTTCCGAGTATAAATCATTTCCGAAGGTAATTTATCTTCCGAAGGCAACTTCTTACTTCCGAAGGTAGAATTTTATTTCCTAGAGTAAACATTACTTCTGAGTGTAAATTCTACTTCCGAGAGTAAAGATTGCTTTCAGAATGGAGAGTTTTAATAAGCATCGGAAGTAGATCTGATATGTAATCAATCGCTTCTTCCGAGACTAAAAACTCTTCCGAGAAGAAAAATTATCCTGGAGGAACTTGCTTCGGAAGATAAGAAAATATCTTCCGAAGGTTAAATCCTCTTCGGAAGAATTTAGACTTAGTGAAAATTTCAGAGAGAGACCTTTTGTAACAGGGCTTAGATTGCATTGACATATGACATTACATATTCTAAAAGGTTTTCCAAAAGAGGTAGATTATTCAATGTTTATCATCCTAATGGCTGTAAAGAGATACTTAAATCTCTGTTCATCAAAAGCTTTGGTGAACAAGTCAACATATTGTTCATTTGAGTCAACTTTGATTAACTTAATTAGATTTTTATCATGAATATCTCTAATAAAATGATACCTGATATCAATATGCTTTGTCTTGGAGTGCTTCACAGGATTTTCAGTGATGGAGATAGCACTGTTGTCAATGTTGATAGGAGTGCTTACAAAGTTGAATCCATAGTCTAACATCTGGTTCTGAATCCATAGCAGCTGAGCACAACAACTTGCACAGCAATGTATTCAGCTTCAGCAGTTGATGTAGATAGACAGGATTGCTTTTTGCATTGCCATGAAATGATCCTTCCACCAAGAAATTGACATCCCCCTGATGTTGATTTCTTGTCAATGTTGCAGCCACCATAGTCACTGTCAGATTATCCATAGAGATTGAAATTGTTGTTCCTTGGATACCAGAGACCTAGTTTAGGTGCTCCTTTGAGGTATCTGAGGATCCTCTTGGCAGCAGCTAGGTGAGGCACCTTTGGAGCAGCCTGATATCTTGCACAAATACAAGTTGCAAACATGATATCAGGTCTACTTGCTGTGAGATACATCAGAGAACCAATAATTTCCCTATACTGATGTTGATCAGTATCATCCCCCTCAGAGTCCGGACAGAGGTTATGGTTTCTGGGTATGGGTGTCTTGGTTGGCTTACAGTCTTTCATGTCAAATCTTTCTAGGATGTCATTGACATACTTAGATTGATTGATGAAAAAACCTTCCTTCAATTGTTTCACCTGAATTCCAAGGAAAAAGTCCATTTTTCCCATGGAACTCATCTCAAACTTCTTCTTCATGATGCTTTCAAAGTCTTTACACATTTGGTCATTTGAGGAGCCAAATATGATGTCATCGACAAAGACTTGAACAAGCATGATGTCTTTTCCAGACTTCTTTATAAAAAGAGTCTTATCAATGGTACCTCTGATGTAACCATTTTTCAGGAGAAATTGAGACAAAGTCTCATACTACAGCCAAGGTGCTTGGTGTAGCCCATATAGAGCTTTATCCAATTTGCACACATAGTTGGGGTGCTATGGGTCTTCAAATCCTGGGGCTGGCACACATAGACTTCCCTATCTATATCCCCATATAGAAAAGCGCACTTGACATCAAGTTGGTAGTCAGTGAAATTCTTGGATGCAGCATAAGCAAGGAAGATCCTAACTGCCTCAAATCTTGCAACAGGTGCAAAAACATTAGTATAATTGATTCCTTCCTCTTGAGTGTATCCTTGAACCACCAGTCTTGCCTTGTTCTTGATAACCACGCCTCTATCATCTATCTTGTTTCTGAAAACCCATTTAGTGCCTATAGGTACTTGGCCAGATGGTAGCGGGCATAGGTTCCAAACCTTTTGTCTTTTTGAATTAAAGCAGCTCCTCTTGCATCGATTCAATCCAGATGCTATCTTTCAAGGCATCTTCTACTTTCTTGGGTTCCATTTGAGACAAGAAGAAGGAGTACAAGCAGACATTCCCATGATGAGCCTGTCCTCTTGTTCTCACGCCTTTAGTGGCATACCCTAAGATATTTTCAGCTGGATGAGTGTTATGAATCCTTATTCGAGGAATCACTTCCAGTTGCAAAGATAAGTCCAGATTAGACATATTTTGCTCAGGAGCTAGAACACTTCGTCCAGTTGTTGTTTCAAACTCATTCAGTGAGGACTGATTGAATGAATGAGAAACATTATCATTTGTTGACTGTGGAGCAGCATCAACAGTTGTCTGTTTCTTCAAGATGCTACTTCTATTAGCTTGGTGTTGTACAGTGCCACCTGGTGAATTTTGAGGATCAGTAAGTGAATCACTGGTTAAAGCTTCATTATTCCTTGAGATAGTTACACTATCTGGTCTATCAATAGTGGTAGCTTGATTATTTGTACCCCTTGGAGAATTTGGAAGAGGTCTGGGCAGCTCAAACAGTTGGTTAGCATTAGGTTCATTTTGAGCACCTGTTCCAGCTGAAACATTCTTACAAGATGGTTTAGAATAGTTTGAAAACAATTCTAAGTCAAAAATATGACCAGGGTCATTCCCCCTAACACAAGAAGTGTGCTCATTTACAACTATATTGGAAGATTCCTCAAATTGTTGATTCTTAATGTTGTATACTCTATAAGCTTTGGAGCTTGAAGAGTATCCAACAAAGATAGGATCATTTGATTTTTCAGCAAACTTTGCTAAATTGTCTTTAGTGTTAAGTATGGTACACCTGCAGCTAAAGGACCTTAGAACGGTGGCCTCTTGTTCCATAACTCATAAGAGATTTTTCCATAGGGCTTGACAATGAGAACTCTGTTCTGCACATAACATGCAGTGCTGACTGCCTCTGCCCAAAAAGTTAGAGGCAACTTTGAATCAACTAACATGGTTTTTCCAGCCTCAATAAGTGTCCCGTTCCTCCTCTTAGCAATACCATTTTGTTGAGGAGTTCTAGAAGCACTATATTGTCTGACAATCCCTTTTGAGTTACAAAATAAGTCAAGAACTTGATTTTTAAACTCAGTCCCTTGATCACTTTTGATTATTTTTACCTTGTGATCAATTTGATTTTCTATCTTAAGAATAAAAGATTTTAGAGTTTCAGCAGTTTCATCTTTGGTTCTTAAGAAGAATGCCCAAGTAAATCTAGTAAAATCATCAACTATCACAAGTCAATATGATTTCCTTCCAATACTCATTATACTTGTGGGTCCAAAAAGATCCATGTACAATAAGTGTAATGGAGTAGTAATTGAGTTAACTTCTTTGGATTTGTGAGATGCCCTATGTTGCTTTTCTTTCAGACAAGTAACACAGTTGTCTTTATAGGAAAACTCCTTTTTAGGCATACCATGTACCATGTTATTTTTATCTAATTTATTTATTGTCTTAAAATTTACATGACACATACGTTTATGCCAAAGAGTTGACTCATCACTATTTGCTTTGGAAAAAAGCATGATACTTCACCCAGTGGGAAAGCATTGTTCATATCTAACTTGTACATATCCCATTTCCTGGGAGATCTAAGAAGTACCAATTCCTTGGGAATTGTCATCCTAGGTTTGAGGATAATGCACTCATGTTCTGTGAAAAGCATTTGATGCTTTTGATCATATAATTGAGAAACACTTAGCAAATTGTGTTCAAGCTGTTTGACAAAGTGAACTTTGTCAACTTTTAATTTTCCATTGGATATACTCCATCTGCCAGAAATATATCTTCCGGCCTCACCTCCAAACTGGACAGGACCTCCATCATAATGTTTAAATTGTTGAAGGAGATATCTATTCCCTGTCATATACCTGGAGCATCCACTATCAACAATCCAAACATTGTTATTTTTGTCATATGGATATTCCTGCACATAAGATGAGATAATTAATTTTGATTGGAAACCCAAGCCTTGTTGGTCTTGGGTTCATCCAATGATATTGACATGATTGAACTAAAAGTTAAACATGAGGTTTCAATGGATGTTGTTGAAGAAGAGGTTTGGGCTGTAACATCTTTCTTGATCTTCCAATCCATCCTTTGGTTGATCATATAAGATGAGCTTGTTGAAACTTTTGCAGCATGACATTCTTCCGAAGCTTCTTTCTTTTCGGAAGAAGCCTTCACCATATTTTCTTCCAAAATAGTCTTCTTCTGGGATGGTTTCAAGGGAATTCTTTTGTTCTTTTAGTTTTTAGCAGCTTTAGCTTCCAAAGCAATTTTCCCTTTCGTAAGAATGACTTTCTTCCGAAAGCAACCTTGCTTCGGAACCCAGCTTTCCCTTTTTCATGGTTTGGACCATTTGATAGGGTCCAAACAAGAAACCTTCCCTGACTCCTTCTCTTTTAACATTATTTGCATAATGTGTGCTAGCAGTATTGTAGTAATAATCTTTGGCCATGTGGTTTTGTAGTCCACACATTATGTATGCAATGTTAATCTTCTGGGAACTTGAGGATTGTTGTTTCTTATTCCTTTTCTCTTCATCAGCAACCTTTCCCTTTAACTTTTGATCCTTTGGTAGGACAGAAGTGTTGGTATTACACTCCTTTCCTGAATCAGAGTTACCTACCACCTGGAATCCAGTAGAGATGAATACACCCTTTTGTTTTGGGTCAATCGTCAACTTAGACTCAGCCACTTTCTTTGCAGTTCTTCTTGCTGCTTTGGCTCTGCTTTTTCTAGATTTGGTGGTCAAGATTTGATCATCCCTGGTAGGAGTGGGTTGATTTACCTGTTCCTTCCCTGTGGTGTTCTCTATTATTGCATCATTCTTCAACTCAGGTGAAGAAGGATAAACAGATGGGACCTCCTGCTCTTCAGTACCACACCTTGGTTGTCTTATGGACTCATAAGAGTATGGTAGAGCAATTTATTGGTCCCCAATCCTCCTTTGTTTTGATAAAAAACTTTGGAGTGGGAGGATGATGCAATAATAGATTGGAAGTTCTGCTCAGAAATAGCATATTTCCTAGCTTGAGCCTTAACAGTGACAAGCTAAGCTTGAGGCTCAGACAATTTGGATATTAAATCCTTTATTTGAGTCTTATAGTTTGAATATTCAAGTTTTAATAAGGACACAGTTTTCTCCAACTTCTCAATTTTCCTTTGATAGTCAGATTCAGCCCTTTTAAAATCAGATTTTAAAATATTTAGAGACTCAATATCAGATTTAATCTCCATATTGTAGTCCTGATACAATTTAACCTCAGCAATACATGCATGAGTACAGAGATGTTCATATACCTTACTGTCATCTCTTCCAGCCATGAGTGCTTGAGTAGGAGTCACATCCTGTACCATAAAGCTCCAGTTAACTTCTTGAGCCATTGCGACTGTCTCTGTTGACTTTCCAGTGTGCTTTGATGCAGAAGGATGTGTGGAGGCTTGTGGAGTTCCCAGATTTGACTTGGTAGCCTTGCATTCTCTTGCAAAATGACCAAGTTGGTTACAGTTGTAACATTTGGCCTTAGTTTTGTCAAACCCAAATTTGCTGTTGGTTGGGTTCCGAGGGAATTGCCTTCAAGTTCTTTTGGAAAACTTCTTTGCTCTGTAGGTTAAGAGAGCCATTTGTTGGACTATGTCCACATATTCCACATCATCTGGACTAAAGCACTCTAGATTATCAAAGCAGTATTGATGATCAAACGAGTGTCCACTTCCTGAGACAAAGGCACAGCTGTCCTGAAAGGAACTATGCTGAGC
>BJCN01345663.1:0-10823 GCA_018326445.1 Flaveria brownii
GTCAAGAATCGAGCCACTATAAAGTTCTTGCTACCAGCATCCTCGTTTTATACTTCTTGTCTAAAGACTCCTATAATTCTTTGGTAGTCTTTATATTTCAATACACGTTATATAATGAGTCACAAAGACCATTCAAAATGTAATTGTGACATAGAAATTCAGAATGCTTTCAAGCACCAATGACATTCAGTGTTGAGCATCATCCCCTTTTTTAGGTAGGGGAATAGTTTTCTCCAAGAACTACGCTAAGTTCAAAGTGGTCAAGTAGAATAACATCTTCTGTTGCTATCTTTAAAAATGGACACCCGTGAACTTTTCAGGTTTTTCAGCGTGGTTGGCCACGATGGTCGCTCCCACAGTGGTTGAAGTCAAAGGGGCTGATAAAGAGGAACTCAAAGCATTAGAAGACATGTTGTTTGCTGTTTGACAAAATCAGTTTAAGTTAGACAATTTTTAAACAAAATTAAAATAACAAACAAAAGTGGATGAAATTTTTCAAATTGTTTTTAGAATTCTATAAAATTCAACGAGAGATGTTCTAAGTCAAACTTTGAAGATCACCCGTGTGTAAGAAAACAAAAGCAGTTAAAAAATTAAACTTTAAAAAACACAGATTAATTTATAGCATATATATATATGAACGGTGTTTTTAAAATTTGTTTTAAGTTTGTAGGAACCGTTCATATAAAAATTAAACTAAAATAATTTTTATTAATATAATCAATACAAAGGAACATAAATTAACAATTACAATTCTCTTTACGATTGTAAATTTACAGAAATAGATGAACAAAAATATAAAAGATGAGGATCGTGTTTAACACGGGACCCTTAAAACAAATTTCAAGACTCCTAGGAGAACTCGTTTTGTTTCCCAGGCTTCAACAACCGAATCAGTTAGTATTGCTGGGGTCGATCTAGAACCCGAACTTGTTTGTAGAAGGGAAACCAAGGAGATGGAGGATGTGTTAAAGAACCTGTTTGCGCTTGTGCGAGTGCGAGTGCGAGTGCGAGTTAATGGTGCGAAACCCTTCACGTATCTACTTAGTGTGATACTTCATGAAACAATATAATCAAGAGGTTATGAAGATAAACCATTTTAAATTATTTTTTTCCTCTAATGTTGGACAACTTCCCACAACATTAATTCCTAATGTTATTCAATACATTAATTTTTATTCTAACACCTTAATTTATTGACTAAATATTAATAACTATATTAATATCGTCAATAAATTTCCAACATATAATGCACTGATGCAGACATAATTCTAGGTTGCGCGTAAGAAGTTTCATGAGCTGCACTAACGGAATGACCAATCAATTATGTTTTTGTAAGTTGCGGTTGATGATCCTTTTGTGCCACTTTTATTTTTGATCATTACTGATATGCACATGTTTTTTGACGATAAATATTATCCCTTGGTAACTTTTTTCCATAAATACTATCCCAAGTCTTTGTTTTTTGACGGCCCATCACTGATGAATTAGTAACGGAGTCCACTTTTACAAGGGATATCTAGCTAACATATATGTCTGCCTCTGAATGCCATTTACTTTGTAATTGATTATGTCTTGTGTAAGACCTCTAAGTTGCATGTGTTATGATAATATCATAACTATCTAAAGCAAAGCACACTTTATAATTTGAAGTTCAACATGGAAAACCAAAACCAAAGTCAATAGATCTCATTTGGTAAATTATTTATAAAATATATTCACAAAACTACAATTATACCTTAAGAATGACACTATATTTTAACAAACGTTTCATAAAATAACAAAAATTTTAAAATCTTTTGGTTTCAATTGTCTCAGTTTATTTTAGACTCTCATAAAACCTTTTGGTAGTCTTGTATTATAACGTATTTACCCCAATTACGATGTTAAAAAAAACCACATACATAATTGTAAATCAAGCCTCTGAGATGTCCGGTTTCACTTGAGCCAATGAGCAATAACAGGTCAAACTGGACAAAAATTTATAATCCAATTTTTGGTCTTGAATACTCCCACGTACTTGCTTCAAGATCAATATCTTTGCCTTCGAGCTGTCTGTCTCTTCAATCTTCAATTCCATTATTGTGCTTTTACATTTATAATTTTACAATTTTCAATTAATATAAAATTGACAAACTTATTCTATTACAAAGATGCTTCCAAAAAGCGCCAATGTTAGTTAACCGATTCAAGATGACAATTCTCACAAGAATAATTAGAGAAGAGAGACGAGCCGTAAAGAAATTTTCTGACAAATCTCACAAGAACAATGAGTCTTTTTGGCTATTCATATCGGGATTCTTACAATCTAAGATGAATTATCTTTATGAATTGATGTTTATAAATCTTTTTTTATATATATACGTATGAACCCAATTGAGGCATTATAGATTGAGCAACAAGTAGAGCCGCTCATAAAACAATGAGGGCAAGACAAAGACGTGTGGAATTCACACTTCATCCTTAAACAGAAATTGAATCGATCATGTGACATCAACCTAGGGTGTTTTGCTCCGATTATTAATCTCGAAATCAATCGTTAAAAGATTTGATTTAGATTTTCCTCGAAATAATAATCTGTTTTTCTAATCCGTTTCATTTTGCTTTTAGTTACTACAAATTATAATATTTTCTTTAAAACGTATTTTAATTTTCATGTGTGGCTTATGTACTCATTCTTTAATCGAAAGTAGTTTCCTACTGACTTAGTGGAACAATAATGCTATTCGTTTGGTTGTAGTCTTTTTATTATCACACATAAAAAAATATGTACTATTGTCATATGTCATTTATATATATGCGATTTAATCGGGGTAGTTATGATTGCTAAGGGTTTAGCATGCATTTATAGACTAAATATCGATCCCACATACTATGAATCAAATAAAACCCCCCTTAAAGATGCGGCTAGCTATAGCAATATTAATGAAAATTTGCACGTTAATACTGACTTGTTAAGTTATGTACGTTTATGTAACACCCCGTAAATCTAACTTACAAACTTCGATAAGCATAACTTAAGCTAGAAATGAAGTTACGAGACCATTAACCAATCAATGGAAAGCTCTCTTCGAACGGGATAAAAGATGATTGCAAGGAAGGTGATGCGGACAACATTACTTTTAAGTCGTTGTCCGCATCATAAGGGTGATTCACGAATGGCTCGGGAGCTGACACGTGTTCCCTGTTGCTGCCTCAACATGATGTGTCGCCTGCATCACATTTATATTGCGGTCCGCATCGATGGTCAGAGTCCACGTATAAATATATCACGCACTACAAGAAAATACGTTTTTGTGTCTAAGTTTTTTGTGGCGATTACCGTATCGTCGCAAAAAAGACACTAAACGACAAAAAAAAGTTATATTTTGACTTTTTCAGTCAATTTTCTTTTGCGGCGATTTTTTCGTCGCAAAAGGTCTATTTTAATTTATTTTATATTTTTTAAATTAATTTAATTATATGTTTTTTATTATATTTTTTGTTGCGCTAGTTTCGTCGCAAAAAGGTTAAAATTAATTTATTTTTTAGTTTTTTTAATTTCCGAAAACTCATTTGGGGGGAATTTCCCGCTTTGTTATTTGCGGCGACATGTTCGTCGCAAAAACCCACATCTATTTTAATTATTTGTAACATTTTTAAAAAGATGGGACACACAATAGTTTCATCGCAAATTTCGTCGCAATAAACCTTTTGCGACTACTTATTTACGACGCCTATATAGCGACGATATTTTCGTCGCAAAAAATATATTGCGACGATATTTATCGCCACAAAAACTTAAATTTCTTGTAGTGACGTAAGATACCCATGAAACATGAGGTAGACGCCTAGAAGGGAATTATGTCTTGAATACACAAAGTATACAGGTTGAACACTTAGGATAGGATAACGGGTTGTAACACTCTCGTGTGGGTCGGATAAGATACCCTTAGGATACTTGAAAGTTAAAAAAAAAAAAATTAGATTGGTAAATCTTGTATGGTGGATTTTACCTGCATTTTATATCTAAGATATGGCCTAGCTACTTAATATATTACAACTTGATGGTTTTAAATTATTTTAATGGTAAGTATTAGCATACTATTAGAGTCTTGTATATTTATGACCCCAAATTTGGTCGTAAATTAGTCACTAATCTCATTTTACTTTGGGTAACACACGTATGCCTGAATTGGAACTTCCATTGCAAACCTAGAACATTGGTGCAACAACAGCTTGAAACAACATTCCTCGACTAGCTTAATTGTATCTTTCCACCATTGTTTCCAATCAACAACTTCTTAAAATTGATTTTAATTTTGAAATCTGCGGCGATGTTTGATGGAAGAGATGCTGGTTGAGGTGGTTGTGGTATCATTAAGGTTCTTTTCATTGTTTGAACAAAACATGAGGTTGTTGTGGAGGTGTTATTAGTGGACCCACATTAAATTTATTTTGTTGTTATTAAATAGGGTGACTTTACATTAATCCACCTTAATTTTTTTTTTAACCTAAGGTTATATTACTTATTTTTTAAAAATTAATATAATAAGTAAAACCCCAAATCTGTCTTAGGATTTTTTTTCATAACAATTGTGCAAATATTTAGACTTTTCTTTTAATTTCTTATAATTAGAGACCAAAAATAAAATCATACTTTACCACTGTGACCTTTCTTGAATTAAATTTAAATTTTCAACCTGCTTCCCGAATTTTAGTTTTAATATTAGTATGTTTGTTTTCATAAACTTGTTATCACAATTAAAGAGGTGGAAAAGAAGTTGATTTTTGATGTTAAACGAGGTGCTCATTGTTTTTTTTTATTTTTTATTTTTAGATTCAGTTCATGAGTTAAGTTTTCATACACACAAGCACACAAAGGAATATCAAGAACATTTAAAACCATGATAAAAACTAAAGATTCAGTTCATGAGTCAAGTTTTCATGAGTTAAGATTTCTGGACGTTGTTATAACATTCAATGCTTTATAAATTCATAAAACTACGATAAAAACTAACGTCATCGCAAGCTCACCTGTTGAAGGGAATTCACGGTATCAGCATGTTACCGTCAATCGATATAACTTGAGATACCCAAAAAGACATACTATTTTCAATAGATTACTTTCTTAATATGATTTATACCAAACCCAACCCATATTCTTTGTTTTTTCCCTTTTCTTTTAAACTAACAACGAAAGCTATTGTAGACAAATTATATTACTATAAGACGAATGACTTAAACACGTATTTTATAAACTATATATGTTAATTTTGAAACTTTAGATATGTGAGTGTTAATGTTCAAACATTGTCGGTCGTATAAGATAGGCTTAGAAATTTACTAAATGTGAAATACTTAAAGTGACTTAGGATCTAGTGTAGAAAAAGAAACAGAGGTTTACGACAATCGACATGATAACAAAAAGTCAATTACCAAATATCTATACTATATATATAAGCAAATGAGAAGGACAAAATGGTCATTTGACCAAAATCTCTTAAAATTAAGAGGTACAACTCTTTTAACAAACATTACAACCCTTAAAGCTTGAAAACATTCAGACACAAAACTTTCACCCACAAAACAAGCTGAGCTGCTTTCAAATCAACCTCAGATTCATCATCAACCAACCTCTTCGAAGCCCTAATCTCAAACCTGTGGCTAACTGAAACACGTAGTTCCGCCTGAACTACAGTCGTCAGTTTCTGAAACCCTAGGTTATTAACAGATGATATAGACTGAGAGTTGAGTTTATAGGGGATTACACGGGTGAATACAGGAACATGTTTGGCTATTGAGGTGTGGGTTTCCATGGTGATAAGGGTTACTGGGAGTGATGAAGAGTTGAGCAGATGAAGTTCCGGTAGTGACGGGAGGTTAAGTGGCATGTTACGGCGGTACGGACGACGAGGTTGCCGGAGTTTGCGGTGGTTGTGGTGGCCGGAGAATTTGCAGAGACGACGGAGATAAGGTGTGGCTAAGTTGCTTTCAAATCCAGTTACCAAAACTACCCTTTATCTTCCTACTTTCCCCAACATTTTCAATTTTCTTACACACTGTCTCAACCCTCATCTTCTCTCTCACACACCACACTAACACACTTTCGCTTTATCAACCATTTGCATCCTTATTATTCTCTCCGGCGATTCCTCCGAAGATCTCCGATTCCATTTCACCACAATCCCGACAACATCCGTCAACATCACCCCTTTAACTATTCATTTCTCTAATCTTCATCCACTTATTTAGGTATTCAATTTATAATCTATCTGCTTAATCCCTCTTTTTTAGGGCTTTAATCCTTACAAATGGATGGCCGGAGCCGGCGATTCTTATTTCTTTGACTGAGCTCATGATTATTATTTTTATTATTATCGTTTTGAGCTGTTTTTACGGTGTCATGTATTTGATGTCTCTTTCGTTGAATATTTAAACCCTCTTTGAATTTCATTTGAATGAGTGTGAGTGTGTGGCTACATGTTTAAATTATTATTATTATTATTTGAGGTGGTGGTTCAGGTCATCTGAGGATATTAATTTGATAAAATCTTTGTTGTTACAGTTGTAATATGGAAGATGTCTAAAGGGATTCCAGTGTTTGTACGTGGTGGGTTTGAATATTTCCTCACACGCTCTCTTGAAGCGGCTTCTTTGGTTTTATAATAATATTAATAATATATGGGTTTGTAGTTGTATATATGGTGAAGAAATCTTTGGTTTTTTCTTCATCTTCTTGCTCTGTTTAGTGAGAGAAAATATATGAGGTTCTTCTTCTTTCATGGGTGGTGCTTGATTTCTGATTAGGTACCTTTTGATTCGAGCTTCTCTGATCTGTATGTGATTTGATTATTGTGTCTCTATTTCTTGAGATCAAATGATTACTTATGTTTTCTTGTTTTTTGGATTGTTAATGTGCTTTATGTGTGTTGCTTTCTTGCTTTTTATGATCAAAGGTTGTGCTTTTGAGTTCATAGTTACCTCCGGTAAAAGGAATGTGGTCTGGCCTTCTTGATGGCATGGATGGAAGAGTCCTGTGAAAATCATATATTTATCCAAATTTATGGAGGTTCATATTTAGCATTACTCTTATTAGAGATGATAATTTATTTATGAGTGGGTTAACTTAATCTATTTTTAATCTTAAATGGGTCAAATAAAGAGATTGACCTATAAAGGGAATTGGTCAAACAGGTGCTAGGCAGATAATTTAATCTGTTGTGCCACTTTACTTTTATCAAACAAACAATAGGTGATTCATTTTTATGAAATTTCATCTCTTCATGACTATAATTGATTTCAATTAGAAATCATGTTCATTTGATGGTTTATTTTGCAGGAATTTCAACCTCTTGGGAAGCTGGAGATAATGACAATTGTGAAAACATATACAACAAAGACTTGGTCAGTTGAAAGAGAGGTCAGCTATCTGTGACGTTTTGTATAGCAGGTGAAATATTACAATTACGAATTCTGTAAAACTTAAATTTATCATACTAACAATTCTAGACAACTCTATGACTTTCCTATCATATGTTTATAGTAAATTTAATCAAAATTAGAATTATGTGTATCGCCGATCCATGAATTTTAGTCAGTGGGAGTCGAAAATAGCCAGGTAAAACTGGGTAGGTTTAAAACTGGGTTGAAACAATTACATCAAAGTGTTGCAAAACTGAAACTTTTTGTGGCCTACTAATAAAATTACAAAAGCTTACTTAAACAAACGCTATGATGAGAATACTTAGGGTGTAAACGAGCCGAGCCTATCATATGTTTATAGTAAATTTAATGAAAATTGAAGATTGAAAGCTCAATGTTAGATGGTGAGTTTAAAACATCATCTGCTCTTGATTTTGATTGATCAATCTTATGATCTTGAATATATCTGTTTATTGATCATCTTTTGATCTTGAAAATCTTTGTTTAATTGATGCTTTTCACTTTATTATTGATGATTTGGGTATTTTTTTTGTATGTTTGCATTAAAGATTCTTGCTTTAGCTACTTTTTGTAACTCAATGTTTCAATCGTGAAGATCTTTAACTGTTTTTAACAGGTAAGGTTACATCTGTTTTAACAGGTAAGGTTACATCTGTTTTAACAGGTAAGGTTACATCAGCTTCAATACCACAAACCTGGTACTGGCACTGTCATTGCTGTGAAAAGATTGAATCAAGAAGGTCTTCAAGGTCACCAAGAATGGTTGGTAAGTGTTAAAGTTTGAATCTTTTTCACTTGATTTATCGAATTAATGTTGTTTTCACTATTAGTTAAGTTGGGTTGTTTTGAATTATTATTGCAGACTGAAATCAATTATTTAGGGCTGCTAATTCATCCAAATCTTGTGAAGTTGATTGGTTATTGTCTAGAAGATGATCACAGGACGTGAGTATACGAGTTCATGCCTCGTGGCAGCTTGGAAAACCATCTGTTTAGAAGTGAGTTTTTGCCATTGTTTTTTGCTATTCCAGTTTCCCACCATTATAAAATTAAATCTTATTAATACCACTTTGTTTATAACAGGTAGTACCTACTTTCAACCACTTTCTTGGAATCTAAGAATTAAGGTTGCTCTTGGTGCTGCGAAGGGGCTTGCGTACCTTCACAACCCAGAAGCAAAAGTGATCTATCGCAATTTCAAGTCTTCGAATATCTTGATTGACTCAATATGTTTTCTCAAGTCTTCGAATATCTTGAAATATATCGATGTCGTCGCCGTCGCATCGCGCGGGTTCCTTACTATTATATGTATATATATATATGTATATATATATATATATATATATATATTAACACAGTTATCGCCAAAAAAAAGGGTTAACATTCATCCCTCCCCTGAAAACCACACAGTTACATATGTGTGTATGTAGAGAGAAAGATGAGGGTTTATATAGATGAAAACCCTAGTTCTCTATATTATATGCTAATTACAAAAGAGACTCTCAATATTATATGTTAATTACAAAAGAGACTCTCATATTTATACCCTAAACTTAAACTAGAAAAGTACAATTAAACCCATAATAATTTTTGCCAAAATAACTGGGAGTTTTAACATGATCATTTTAATAACATTAGCCTACATATTAAATCCTAATAATCTTAGCTTTGGTTACTTCTATTAAAATTTTGAATGATCTTCAGAATCAACATTCCAAGCAAACTCCCCTGCTTTGGTTGCTTTTCATACAAACTCATCCCCACTTTATGTACATCTTCTTTGAAGAACAAATGTAAGTTTTTTCAAATCTCTTTTTCTTGCGTGATCTAGAAAATATAGGAGGATTTCTATTTTAGTATCTTCTACAAACCTAAGAAACATGTTCTATGGTCTAGTAACTTGCTCTGATGATCAACCATAATTTGTAGCAAATACATCACAAACAACAATCTGCGAATTCCTTCTTAGACCTATTTATAAAAACAAACATGTGTCCATTTGTGTATGCAATGTCATGGATACGCACTTGTAATAGTTTTCATTTTATCAGTCTAATATGAAAGACTTTAAGACAGTTTGAAACAAAAGCAAAAACAAACACAAATCAAAGTAATTTGGTATCTTGTTAAATTTAATAGTAAGCAAACTAAACAAATATTTAAGAAATTTAACATCTAAGCTATTTGTGTTTATTCTTCTTACATAGAATATTCAAAATGAGATCACATTAACAAGATATTCTAAAGCATAGACATGTAGAGAAACATACACAGATTTCTTGTGATACTTTTATGTTTTGATGTGTTATTGCAAACATATGAATCCTTATACAAAGCAAATTGCTAAAACCGCTACCCAATCTCTAGATTTCTTGAAGATTCATCAAGCCACCACTTTAGATTACCATTCATTCATAATAATAAAACTAATTAACATTTACCAAGTCCTAATCAGAGTATGGAGATCATTTGTCAGAAAATATATAAAGAAACAAACAAACAAACATACCCATTATATGCCACTAAAAAGCAGGGTCTAGGAGGGATAGGTGTTGGCGAGTCTTTCCTCTATCTTGAGAGATAGAGATACCGCTTCCAAAGAGACCCCCGACTCGAGAATGATAGCAAGCAGATTATATAGCATGCAACACATAGGTATATATCACATAGAGGTTTAGAATAATCATAGGCATATTCTTAAGTATATTCATAAGTATAAGATACATCACATAAGCATAGAGATACCTATAAGCATAACACCCTAAGATATCGCATACATCAATTAAGCAGCTTGTGTCACCTATAAAGGGCAAATGCCGATTACCTACACATCATGCGGGGGGCCACGCATGACGCATCAGGTCTTCCTTTACTCTTCCTACCCAAAAATCCCACTAGAAGTCCTTAATTTTGATTCTACACCCTCCACGCACTACTATCCTCGATCATATGCTCGGAGAGGTGAAACTCTACCATAAACAAACAAACAAACAAACAAACATACCCAGTATATCCCACTCAAGAGTAGGGTCTCGGAGGGGTAGGTGGTGGCGAGTCTTTCCTCTACATCGGGGGTAGAGAGACCGCTTCCAAAGAGACCCTCGACTCGAAAGTGAAAGCAATAGCAATAGCAGACAAAAGCAGGCACATTATATATCATACAACACATACGTATAAGACACATAGAATTTATGAAAAAAACATACAACAAAAGCGACATGTTGCACCTATAAAGGGCAGGTGAGGAATACGTACGCAAACAAGGCTACATTTACCCTTCCTACCCACACATCCCACTAAAAGTCCTTAATTTTAATTTTGCGCCTCCACGTAGTCCTATCCTCGATCATGTGCTCAGAGAGGTGCAAGTCTACCATATCTCGTCTAATTACTTCGTC